>JAWWEQ010007590.1:0-47860 GCA_035583055.1 Torymus tubicola
GTATCTCCATGAATTTTTCGGTGGCTATACCTTTGATCGGTTTTTTTCTGCGTGAATTTTAATGTTTCATTTGGAGTAATGTGAATGACAGTGTACACATACAGCTTTGAAAATATTTTTATTGAAAAACTAAGAGAATTTTACCAAAAAAGGTCTCTTGTGTTTATCGTGAAAAATGCTTCTCTGAGGAGTTATAAATTAATCAAAATTGGTCAAAAATGCAGAAAATGCAAATTCATCAACTATGACCCTGTGCCACTAAAAAACTAGCAGTGAAAAAAATCTGAAGAAATTCAGGGTAACATATGGGATGGTTACGAAGCGATTTAGGTGATTTTAATAGAAAAAAAATTTTTACCTCTCGATTCACCTCAGAACTGCCCATATATATATATTGTTGTACCCGAGAAAATAAAAAAATAGACAGACTAAATTGCAGACTAGATAACGTCAACATTACTCGGCTCCATTGAAAAAATTTATCATCCTTGTCTTTCTATTATTCACAGTTTCACCTTACACAAGCACCCCGACGTTAAATTTTGCCTTCGTTCTTCACGCATTTATATAGGTATACGAGCTCGAGGGAATGTCAAAAAAAGGGAGCCCCTCTCCTCGACTCGACAGCTTTGCAGCCGGGCATATAAACAAACTCGATGTACTCTCATGTTCGCGTATCGATCGTGTACACGTAGGTACAAGCCACCGCAAAGAGAGAGAGAGAGAGAGAAAGACTGAGAGAGACTGAGAGAGACAGTGGATTTTACGACGGCGATAGCGAAAAGGGGATGGATTATCAAAAAATATGTAGATTGCGAGAGTTCGGTATATACTACAGGGGAGTGCGGTTAATGTTTAATGAGAATGAATGGAATCAAGGTTGACAGCTGCGCGGTAATTGGTGACTGTGTATTTGAATAAGATTATCAAAAGTTCTGTCGAGATGTGCGGAGTTTCGCTTATATATATATATACGTTCATAACGTCGAAGCTCAGGAAATTTATGAAAGTCACGTTATAATTGGATTTCGGGTTTCGTGGGAATGATATACACGTTGTTCTTTTTATATTAAAAAAATATTGTAAAAGTTAAATTACGAATACATTTATTATCATTTTTTCCACTTTATTTCTACGTTAAGTTATGTATGTTCTATGGGAGGAACGAATTTAAATAAAATTGATTTTTTAAATAGTTAATCAAATTGGAGAGTGAGGATAAATTTAATATCATTCTTATGATTAATTGATGTAGGTATATGAAATTTTCATTCTTAAGTCTCTTGAAATGCTTTTAAAACTTTGCTAATGTGCCAAAAATGAAATTCTTAAAAGTTACATCTCTAAATAAGCGCATACTTTGTATAGTATACCAGACTAAATATAATTTCATTATTTACGGGTTTATTTTACATATCATTATTAAAGGCTATTACTTATAAAACCTAACATCTCAAAATTGTAATTTTCAAAATTAAATATTATTTTTCAATTTTCCAGCATAATTGATTTTGAAAGCACTTTAAAATTTTTAGAGTAACATGTAGTAAATTGAAGATGAAAAAAAATACTCTATGCAATGAAAAATAGATTTCGATAATTCGATTTTTATAAAACGATTTCAAAATACTTGAAAAAGTTTCTCTGGATCCCATTAATTAAACATGAAAGATTCTATTATCTCAGTTACTGGGAGAAGAAATGAGGTCAGCTGATGTCTTTGCGAGACTTGCAAATCAACGTTTCCCTTTTCATTTATTTTGATCAGAGGATAACAAATACCAATAGTGTCTTACTGTTGTTTGTGATACGGTGTTTAATTCATTACGTACCTGGTCGTTTTATTTTATATCTATTGTCTTAATAAAAGTCGAGTATTCTTTACGGTACGAAAGTTATTGCAATTAAAATAGTACATAGGTTTTTTTTGCAATAAACGTAAGTTTCGTGTTCTATAGTGAAATTCTTAATATTTATTTATTTGGAATTTTCGTGCATTTTAAAACTAATTTAGATATTTACTATATAAAGATTAATGACATTACCTATTAAGTCTGATTATTGATATAGTATAATTGAGGAAAATACGTACTATATAATGTTTGGATCTGTAATTGCTTAAGATGATAGATTCATGCTCTATAACTCTATTAGGCCATCAATGATAGAGTTAATGTAATGGATACAGTGTAATTATCATCGTATAGATACTGGGAGCTTGTAGGCTAAATGCAGTTACTATCTACGGTGACCTTATATCTGTCATAGACTTAATGAAATATAACCATTCTTATAATACCTTTTTTTCTCGTCAAAAACACTTTGATCAACCTTTGAACGTTTTATATCATCTATAGAATATGTTTTATATGAATATAAATTTCTGAATATCAGTATAAATTTTGTAATCAGTTTACCTTAAAGGAGGTGTAATACTGGGGCATAATGAGTGTATGCTCTATTTTTCTAGCCCACTGTGTGTTATCTCATAGTTTCATCCGCCGATATAATT
This sequence comes from Torymus tubicola, assembly GCA_035583055.1. Taxonomy (NCBI): domain Eukaryota; kingdom Metazoa; phylum Arthropoda; class Insecta; order Hymenoptera; family Torymidae; genus Torymus; species Torymus tubicola. The sequence goes on from JAWWEQ010007590.1 coordinate 2,513, forward strand.
ATACGAGTTAATTGAGCACTATGTCTTGAATTTTCGTGACCTAACGGTGTAATTGAGTAGAACGGAGTGCTTAGTGTAGTGGATTTATATGTATTATAATGTAGCTGTACTTCGTAGGACGATCAACCCTAGATGTCCATTACGCTTAATTTGGTGTATTTGGAGAAGACATTGTTTATTGAATTTTTTTTTCTAGTATAAATGTTAATTTGAATTAAAAATGGCATTTAAAATTGAATAAATAGATTTTAATTAAAATCATAAAACTACTTCGTTTTTACCCGTAGATGTTATATATAACAAGTTGTAGTATTTTAATTTCAGTGAAAAATACAACAATAATTCTTTCCATCTCTAAACGTGTCACAGTAGCAACAGCCTTGTACCGCCGTGACATTCTTGATCGTAATTGCGAAAGCTATTTTCTTACAACCATCGCTACGAAATCGCAATGAAAGTCTTGCTGAATTTGGCAATAAAATTACCCCTTTTTCATTCAACTTTTATGACCGTCTACTAAAAAGAAGTTAAGCCACCTTAAACGCGGGTATTGGCGCATTGGCCGATGCTGCGACTCGTCGCCAGTCAAAGAACGCTATAGCGTCTGTATAAGTATATATATATATATAAAATGCAAATGCAGTACTCGCTCGGCACTAAAGTACCTTCGAAGCTTCGTTTCGCTTTATAGTTTTCTTTTCTTCGACGCACCGTAAAGTTAATTTTTATTTGTTTTCAATTTAAATCCCAGTATTTCCCGCGCTGTCCCGTGAATGGCTCATGAAAATTAATAACACGTCTAGTGCTATGTGTGTGTGTGCGTATACTTTGCTTGCTTGGAGCGAAAGTGAAAACGCAATAGCGCGACTATACGATAATTCGACTTCAATCGACGTTGATTGCCGATCAAAATTAAATCGTTTAGAAGAAAGAATTTAACGATTAAATCAATACACATCAGTCGTGTATATATATACATATATATAGGATAAATAGAATTAAACTTTGAAATTGACGTTCGAAATCTTTAGCTAAATTGTTGTTCGACGACGACTCGACAGAACTGAGAGACAATAGTGTAGGCAAGTGTCTGCTAAACGCTCGATAATCATCTGGTCTCTCAGTACCGTTAGACGAATAAAACATACGGGATTAACGAGACCTTGATTACGATCTCGACAGAGAGAGAGGGAGAGAGAGAGAGAGCTCGAACTGACGCCGCCTATAATTTCCATGTCACCGAATTGCTTAATTCTCCGACGCGCGCGGAGACACAAAGGAGAGAAGAGAGAGCCGCAGAGAAAACAACTTTTTATCCTGGGAAGGGAAAAATGTTGGGATTTGCTTTGAGAGATTGAAGGGGAGTATCAAATGAAGGGCTTTCAGTCGACTTTGATGAGTAATAATGGATTGTTTTACGGTTTAATTTCTCGTCAATTCCGTTACGTTTATTAAACGTGATAAAATTAGTCGCATTTTATTTATTCATTTTAGTAATACTATATAACCGCGAAAATATATTTACCGAACAAAAGGTACTGGAGTAAACAGATATCAAGTCGCTCGGAAGGCAACAAAAACATAATATCCCAGAGCAAAACTGCTGCACCTATATATTTCCCCTCACACCTCATATCCCATATAACTTTATTTTCTCCAAAAATAACCCCGCAGCGAGAAAAATTCCGTCTCTAGCACGCGTCAGGGCCGAAACTTCCATTTTGTCCCGAATACTCTTGGCCACCCATGGCGCAAGCTCCTCAAAAAAAGCTCTCTCTCTCTTTCTCTCTTTCTCTCACTCCTCTACGACCTCGTATACATATACACGCGCGTCGAACGAAATTTTTCGCGTAAAGCCGCCGCTACAGGCGACCTCGAGAATGCTACTATATACGCGTTGTTGCGGTGGCGAACAGGTGGTCCGCGGTGTAAAAAAGCCTCGGCAATAAAGGCGAGAAACGAGCCGCCGCGTGCGCGAGAGAGAGAGAGAGAACAGAGAACAACGACGTCGGTGCGCGGCGCGTCTCGTTAGAGTCTCATGGCCCTTTTTGTTACGGAAGGAAACGCACTTCGCGTATATATATATGTGTGTGTGTGGTGCGCTAGGAAGGGAGTTTCTCGCTTTGCAGTTGCCTGGAGATGCGAGAACGCGGGTTTTTCCGCTTTTTACGCGGCGCTGCTGCTTCGTGTTTAGGTACGGATGATTCTATTATTCTTGTTATGTGTATATATACTCACACGTGCATTTGGTCATGTGAGCTTTCGTGTTATTATGGTAATAATAGTGTGCAGTGGCTGATGTCTTCGTTGCGTTGCTTTTTCTTTTTGCGTATTCTTTTGAGAAAAAGTTAATGATATCGTAACAACGAGTTTTAAATGGCTTCGATGGGTATACCTTAACAAAATATTTGATGTCTGTTAATATGGTGGCTCATGTTTTGGATGGTACAATGAAATTGTTACTGGAAATCGCACGTAATTTTCTAAAAAGATCGTTATTGAAGAATTTTCCGACAAAAATTATCGCCTCATTTACGTTGAACGAGAGGCGAGGAATTCACAGACCTCGTAACAGAGAATATACGTGAAAGAATTGTTTAATAGAGGTGATTTTGAGATAATTTTTACCGAAGTATGTAGCGATATTCGATTTTTACCCAGAATTTAACGGAAAAACTAGTTCAATGCGGTGCAAGCACGTGCGGATATATATTGTCGACAATGATCGCAAAATTATGAACATAATTTATGAACCTATAGTTGAAGTAAAAATACGGTATTTTCTGATTGCTGTATAAATTCTTGTACACTTTTTAAAAAATACATGCAATGGTATACATGTTCAGCAAAATACAGTTTGCGTGATAATTTTTAGGTGAATTCGCATACAGCAAATTATAATCCTGTCAATTACGACGTGCATTTCTACGACTGTTGGATAAACTCTGAATACTGGGCAATATTTATACGCTAAACGTGCTAATTACACTTTAACCATAGACCCCGCGTTTACCTATACTTCAGCTCAACTTCACATTTACAGCCGCTGAGTTTATCACTCTTATGACACACTTGAGTCGCGTACTCGGCTTCGTATATATATATATATATATATGTACTTCGCACACTCACATTGCCCGTCGTTATATCACCCATGGCGAAAGTAAGTGCCCCGACGCTCGCTCGCTCGCGCGCGCGCGCGTAAACCGCGAAATTTACGTCCGACAATGGCCTGGCGTCCCGTGGGCGATCCGTCGCGAGGACTTTCGCATGTATATATATATGTACAGGCGCTCGCGCGAAATTTACGACGGAGGTGACGAATTTCCGGCTGCGGCGATTGCCGACATACTGTATACCCCGCTTTGATTTATTTTGTCCCGCGAGTGCGAAACTTGGCTAGCTGTAATGCGCGCTTTCCGAGGGAAAGCTATATGTATAGGACTGATTGGGATGTTCCCGTGGAATATGTTTGATTTCAAGTTGTGGTCGTCTTTTGACGTGCTTGTAAATATCTGTTGAAAGAGAAATTAGTATTTCTAAGAAAATTCGTGTAGATGTGGAATTTTATATGTAATGTACTATTTAGTGGAATAGTTTTTTTTTTAGAAATTGATTTATTATATACTTGAAAGGGATGAAGCTATTATTGTACACTTTTATACAGTTGTTTGGGTGAAATGGTGAAAGATTTGTTTTCCAATTTAACGTGTGTTACAATTTTCCTTTTCAAATGGCAAAATATTTTTTTCATCGAGAATATGAGTATGCGAGAAAATTGAGAAAAAATGATTACTATGATAATGTATTATAATATAACCTACATAGAGATCCAAGGATTAATTTTGAAGTCGACACAGCATATTGAATACACAAAGTTTCAATATGACGACAATTTTAATTATATAATATTGTAATGTTAAAATTATTGAACACTAAATAATGTTTATTAATTTCAGCTTATAACGGGCTGAAATTTCCTTTGTTTTATAATGATAAATTTAGTAAAACTAATTTAAACAATTTTCAAAATTCAATATATTGTTCCTATGTAAGTTAAATCAGTTATTCAGATATGCTAGCTAATAAAAATTTTCTATAGGTGTACATATAAGATTAATCAAAACTTTTTTTTTATAAATTGTAATTTCATGAAAAAGTATTTAGTGATCAAATTCAAATTTATTAGAAATTTATTGATTAATAATACAGACAATATATATAGGCAATATTTGAGGAAAAAATTTGACGTATTTTCTGCAAAGATCGATAGAAACTTTAAAACTTTATTGCACTATAATTTTTTAATACATTTCAAAATTATATTTAATAATTGTGTATAGCTGATGGAAGGCTATGGATCATAACAGTTTCTCAATAATTTGGTATTCGCTGCAATAGTTTTCATAAAAAATCAATTTTCTTTAAACTTTGGATTTTGAAAAAGTTTCATCAATCTTTGGCATTCAAAATTTATACAACGCATCAATAAATTAAGCATGAGAAAATCAATTTTAGATAAAAAAAAATAGAAATTTTAAATAAATTGCAAATTGTAAAATAGAAATGGGTTTCATTATATTTTACCTTTACATTTAATTTTTTTTCCAGTTACTTAGAATACACAATTAAACTTTGAATGAGTCCTTTTTGGAATGTCAATACGGATCTAGATTTTATTTTTATAAAATACACAGTAAATACAACTATTCTACAAAAAGCTTTTCTGTTTGCGATGCGTATGAAGCAAAATTTACGCACGTATGGAAAAAGCGGGAAAGATGCTAACCAGACGGCCATTTGTTTTAGCGAGAGCAGCGCGAGAGCTAAATTCAACGGGATTACCCTTGTTTGAACAGGTAGTTTTGCGATTTACATATGGCTTGTCGCCCGTTGCATATATTTTAATAATGGGATTTTCATCCCTCGCTTTCATTTTTTGTCGTGTATTACTTACGAGTATAATAAACTTGTCGATATTTTTCTCTCCTTTTACGTTTATTTTAATTTATTTTTATGAGAAAAAAATCGTGTTTTAATTAATATGGCTTTGTGTACAGTTTTAAGAATTTTTGAATAATAATTAAGTTTTAAATTAAATGTTGAGGCTTCAAAATTTTTGTTTGAAGAGAACTTAGTAAATTTTATTCACGTTTCGAGCCATAATTAATTTTGTTAATTAAAAGTATGGAGTGAAAATAAAAGCCCAATAATATAATTGTGATATAATTTATTTAATGTAAAGTCTGGAAATAAAATATCTGTACAATAACTATGTAATTTATTTATAAAAGCTTTCAAAACTGAGTTTTACTTATTATTTCATTTACTTGTTACTTCATATATTAAAGGCAAATGTGATTTATTAAGTTCTTGGAAAATGTTAATTATATTACATTCTTATACAAAATCACACATTTTTTTTAATAAATAGATGTGTTTGTATAGCTAAACGTAAGCAAATAATTGACGAGTTATTATCAGAATCCTTTGTCGCAGGATAGTTACGTCGCAATCGTACGGTTACGACAGCTTCTCAAGAAATGGACCCAGGTGAAGGCCTGAAAACATTGACGTCAATGAGATTTTATATAAGCTCGATTTATTTAAATAAACGCTCAATATATGTTTTTGCATGGGAATACTTTTATAATATACAAGTATAATATACAATTTTATGCTTCATTGTGCTTTCTCACTGTTGATAGACTAATAAAGTTGTTACAATGTCATTATTCATTACATTCGCAATTTGTAACGGTATTATTGATCGAATAAGATGTTTTATGGTTTTATTTTTGTAATGTTTCTTTTTCATTATATCATAGCGTTACATTTATAACTTAATCTTATATCTACATTTATATAAAATTAAAACGCGCTGATTAATAGGTAATTAAAACAATACGTTTATGTAGAACTGTATTAAAGCAAGAAATTGAAAAACTTTAAGGACGACACCCGAAAACTTCTATTACTATTAATTATTATACTCAATGGTATACTCTTAGGTTTTAGTTTTTGCAGTCAATATAACATGGGAATCCAGTCAGAAAAAACGTCATGCTCTTTTATTAACGGACATCGGTAGCAGGTGCAAGGTTTGTGCCTATACTACCAGGTGATCGTCGTGTGCCGTCTTTATTTACGATCTCGTATATTTCTGGTAAGTGGTATTACGTATGCAATCGACGTATTGCTACTCTCAGCGGAATTTAAGATGAAAAATCTCGCGAATACAGAGACTAGCTATAGCTATTTTCAGATTAATTAGCGGGATTGGAATATTTCAGAATCTGTACTAATTTTAATTATGACAAAGGTTCGTCCAGCGACTTGCGTAAATTTGAATTCTAAGGAAACTGAAATATTATTCCGCAACGTCCGAGTTTAAAAACTTAATTATAAAATAAGATTAAAATGATGAATTAATAAATTGTTATCTTTAGGAAAAATAAAAATCTGCTTACAATTGATAATATTAACGATAGTTGTAATATCAAGATTAAATTCAACAATCATTTTTATCAATTCAAACGAAATTTCCTCTATTATATATATAAAATTCCTCAGAAATATTTGACAGTGGGTTACCGAAGGCAACGCACTTTAACCACTTGTCTTATCTCCTTCCCTCTTCCTGGCGTTCCATTCGATCGACCAAGTGGGTCCGTCCGACTGTCGCGGCTGTAACCGAATGTTCCTTTTTCCGGTGCCAAGGCCATACGTTTGCCTTCGCAGAAAAGGGGAACGACGGCAACAGGAGCGCTGTAGCAAGGTCGCACGTCCCGCACGTGCTTGGCCAATTGCTCCATGCTTTTTGCGGTTTGTTGTTGCTCGTTTGAGATGGGGAGGGAGAGAAAAAAGAGTTGCTACGATGGTGAGGTAAGAGTAGACGATAATGTTGGAAGTGCCTTGTTCTCTTAATCGCTCGAGTATATTATAGCGTTGGCGAAATTTCGAAAAAAAAAACGTTTGAAATGTACGTACACTGTAAGAAAACTTCCATATATATAGATATACAATGTGTACATTTGGAAACTTAAAATGTAAACACAGTATATATATATATATGGAAGTTTTCTAACAGTGTAAGTAAGGGACGATGGCATTGTAATGAGTATACATGGAAATAAATGAATAGAGGTGTTAAAAGTATACAGTTTAGTTAAAACAATAGAGTTGTAGTATTTATGTTTTTCCTCTTAAATATATTTTATTTTTAATTATAATTATGAAGAAAATATGTACAACATGCAATACAATATTTATCATGCTACAACTAAATCCAAAAATACCTGATTTTTTTCATTTTTCAATTTTAGTATTACAAACATTTACTGTGTCTATATATACCTATTTGTTTAAATCTTAAGTCATTCGCATTAGATTGCTCCTGTCGCTACCTCGTGTACTTTCATCTTTCGTACATATACGGTCTTGGTGAGCTCTTACCTGAAAGCATCAAAAAGTTACGTTTAATAAGGTTGCGTGTGTGCGCATTACGTTGCAAAGAGGGAAAGGAGTTTTGGAGAATGCGTCTCGCCGCGGGCACTGGATCTTTTTATAGCGCGGGTCAGCTGTGTACGGAGAAAGTACTTTGAGCTCATCGAGGGGTTTGACTCCAGCTGAGCCGACTCGGCCTTAATTGCAACTGTTCCAGATTTTTCGAGAATATATTGTATAGCGGTTTGGGGAAACAAGATATTCACTTTAATTATGACGCAGAATTTAGTATAAGCGTGTGGTAAATGCGTCATGCGTATTTTGTAATATAACGAATAAGGGGTTTATGTGTTATCTAATAAAGGTGGTTAAGTAATGGCGGAAATTAAAAGTTAAATGATAAAAAAATATACGGTTCGTTAAAAATAGTTTCTATTAGAACATTTGTTACACGAGAATAATTATATTTTTTATTTTTTAAATGTAACTATTCATAATTAGTGATTATTATAATAACCTTCATTCGATATATTAGGTATTTTATAAAAAAAAGGTAGATTATTTGTGGAAAAGTTGTTTAAATGTTTTACTTGGAATTATCTTGAATAACCTTATCTTTAATTGATTTCAGTTTCCAGAACCAGTGATCGCATTTCTGATCCTTCTATTTGCGTTAAAAAATAAAGTTTTTATTTGTACTTAAATTATAATGAAGTTGTAAGGAGGAAGTATTCTCAATTTACAGACAATCGAACTGCAATCGAGCTCGTTAAATCTCATTCATATCGATTATTTATTCATTATCAAAACTCTTGATTATTCAATATCCTCAGATTCGTGAAGTAAGCATTCTCATGAAACTGAAAGCTCACTGATAATGGCAATATCATTCCAACGAGCGGAGTTCGAGGATGACAGAAAGTTTCGCGAATCGACGAATTAATAATCACGAAACTGGTGAACGAGTAAGATCCAATCGCTGTGGCGCGTAAACAATGGAGCAATCAGCTGTGGTGCTGCGGGGGCGCAGCGCACTTCCGCTCTCGCATTATGCCGTTTGGGGGGCGTGCGTCACGCCCCCTCTTATCCCACTCTTGACTTTTTTTTCGTGTATTCTAGTCTTGTTATTTTTTTTGTGGCCGAGAACGACAGAAGTGTTTAATTATGCGAGCTTTCTGCTGTTTCCGTTTCTTTGTCGAACGGTTAACACTGAATAAAGTGAAGTGATGATCATGGATTAGTTTAAAGACAGCCACTATTCGTAATGAACAATTGAGTTTAAATTAAATGCTTTTGCTTATGCGCCTAGAATACTTAGAATTTCATATACTTTCACTCTTATACGTGTATATACAATTTCCCTCTTTAGAGCTTGACTGTTGGTTAAATTGAAGTGTTTGCGTACTATATTATTCGAAATGCTGGCCATTTGTTGATGCTGCAGCGTTTAATTTGTTTTCGCTCGGTTTTTACAATATCAACATTTTCACATTATTCTATTAATTGAATAAGTACATAGCTTTATCAAGATATTCGAGAAGTTTTAAAAAGTCAAATTGCAATTTTCTTATATAAAAAATTATTTACTGTAAAACAGAATAGTATATAAACTATTGCAAAGAATGCACCATAACAGCCAGTAATTGGTTTTCGCGTAAAATTCACAGTTCAATCATTAATTTCTTCAATTTTCTTCAAGAGAGTGTGAGGCAACGCACCTTTGCAGACAGAGAATAATGCAGAATTTGCTTAAATCTGATTCTAGTTGAAATAAGACCGCGACACAGTTTCCACGAACTGATGATAACTAACAAATTGCGTGGTCGTTCTGCGCTTCGCTACTTCCAATGGAAACCCCGCGTTAGCTTAGCAAAGGGGACTAATTTAGCGTGAAAATTACTGGGATAACAGTATTTGCAAGCGAGCGTCATGAGCTTTTCGAAATACGTTTTAGAATGTATGTATACTTTTAGAGAAAACAATTAAACATAATCATATTTTTATTTGCATGTATAAGTACAATGATAATCTGTCCCCATTTATTTTTCTTTAATTATCTTATTGAAATAATAATCGTTGCTTTTTCTTCTACTAAATTTTCACACAGTTACTCATTCGAATTAGTATTTTAATTTTGAAGTATTTTTAACTTTATACATTTTTATTTAATATAATTGCTTGAAATAAACAAGTTAAGAAATGTTGAAGTTTTTTGAAGAGAAAGTAAGGGGGAAAGAGAAATTATAACAAATAAAGTTTTCGCTGAACTTGAAGCGTGAAGTCAAATAAAAATGGGTCACTTACATAAACTTTCTTTCACGAATATAGCACTGTTTTTTATTACGCAAAAGTAAATCTTTTTTTTTTAAAAAACCACTTGCACAAAAAATTCTTAAGAAAGGTGAGAAATTATAAAGTAAATATTATTTTCATTTGAAAGCATTAGTTTACTCCCGAAGAAATTTCGAAACTACATTTTAAGGTAAAGTTTTAGAATAATGTTTCCAAAATTTAAAAAGTTTCTAATACTACTTTTTTCTCAATTACGTTTTACGTCATCTTGGATAATAATATCGCGCCAAGATTCGAAGATTACGCAGTCGAATTTGGAAGTTCATCTTACTACAGAAACTTTTTGACTTTCTCCACTTTTCTTCAAACTTTAGCTGAAAATTTCAAAGTAAAGATTCACTACTGACTTAGATCTGCACTTTACAATTTTCGAGCTTTTATGGTGTTCCATTAAGACTCGTCCATTTTTCAACTTTTAAGATGCCTTTACCGTTCAGACCAGTTATCCAATCAAAAGTACTTGAAAAAGGCCAACACACCACAACCACGCTTCAATAAAAACGCTTCAAAGTAAACATCGATTCAACTATATATAGACACAGGATTGCAATTAACAAGCTCGGGGGAAAAGGGCCAGCGAACCGGATCTCATTTCCACGATAAATCAATCGGCAATCTTCCATTCCGCTTCCGAATAACTTACGAAAGTTCAATTACGCGGATCGAAGCCGCCTCGGGAAAAGGGTTCCTCTCTAACTCTCGCGGTTCTCGCTCGTACCGCGCGTGTCCCATTACTTAACGAGCACACACCTTCTCGAGAAAGAGAAAGAGAAAGAGAAAGAGAAAAAAAGAGAGAGAGAGAGAGATGCGGAAGCTCGCGCGCGCGGAACCAAAGAAAGAGGAAATAAAATCCCTCGTATATAGTTCGCTACGGACAATGGGCGAACTGGAGGCATTAAACTCCTCGGGCACGTAAATGAGCGTAGTGCGCTACACCACCCAGTATATATATGCGCGCGCGTAGATCGAGGTTCGCCGCGATTGAGCGTTAAATCGACGGGGTAATCGAGTGTCCTCGGCGATATTGTATTCATCGCGGGCGCAAAAGGACTTTACTCTCCCTTCTGTCCTGAGGAAGAGGACGAAAAGAGTTTTAAAGGAGGTATATATAGCTTTAACTGCGCGATGCTATTAATATAACGTTCCCCGGGAAATCGATTTATTGCGGCGCGGCGGTCGATGGAGCTTACGATGATGAATTTTAAAAGAGCGCGCGCACGATAGAGAAAGGGAGAGAGAGAGTAGGATGGAATTGAGCGGGATGAATTAGTAATTGCGGCTTTGCTGTTGTGACTGATTAATATTTAGCTGTAAGTTATGACCAGTTAGGAGGCCAGAAGAGTATAGTTGTTATATCTTATTTAGAGGTCATTTATTATTTATTATCCAAGTACATTCAAGACTGTCTTATCTTACGAAATTAGTTATAAGATTAATTTATAGAAATTATTGGTTTCTCAAGGAGAAAGCTTTCAAACGATGCATTTTCTTGATTTCAGGAAGCTATATATCTATTGTGTTTTTGTACAACAAAATATTGTATTGAAAACATATATAAGAAACGTAAGATACAAAATAATTTTATTTAAAAAAAAACCGTCACTTTTGTTTTGTATTCTGTTTAATAATTTACTTGACGCTATTAGAATTGTAATAAGTAGAATGAAATGTCTTGTAAAAATATCGAGTTTAACTTGAAAATTGATCTAATTGAGACAATAAGCGTTAAGTGCACCTCAGAATGTGTATTATTTTACTTTGTTGATATTTTCTACGCCTACACTTCTTGAACGTCGATGATAAGTTATTCTTATTATATATTCTTCCCTGATAGTTTACGCATTTATGTGATTTGAAAAATACTTTCTGCTCAATTTAAGAAATATCAATCAAGAAAAGCATGAAAAAATGATGATAAATTATCAAAAGAATAATTTCCATGCTTATGAAGTTTAGAACTAATTCCTTCTCCGTAAAAGTAGTTTCTCGTGTTGATAATTCCGATATTAACTGCTATTTTTATAAAAGAAAACTATGTAAATTGAGTTTTTAACACATTTTACCATTGCAAGTCGTAATCGCCCAACTACACGATAGATTCGTAAAAATATTATAAACTAAAAAAAACTACCCACAATTCATCAAAGAAATAATAAATTTAGTCTTCTGAACTCCCAACAACAAACAATTTCCAAATTGAGTTCGTATCGAAGAATAACCTACATTTCACATAACCATCCGCACCCAACCGAAAACGCCCAATCAACGTCAGCTCAACTCGACACCTCATTCAAATCAAACCCTTATCACCTCGCACACATCAGGTCTAATAAACAGTCCGGTAATAAACGTATATAGCGAAACACCGAAAACTACATCTATATAGCTCGCGAGCGACAGCCGCTTTATCTGAGCGTAGCATCGCTCGTATAAGGAGTACGAACGCGGGGGGCGGTATTTCAGGTTCGAGTATATAGAGGCGCGCGCGTGAGGTGAGTATTTATGATATCGGCGCCGAGCAAGACACACACACACACAGAGCTATACTATATACTCAGGAAAGTCGTGGAGCAAGAGAGATTACTCTTACTCTCGTCCAAATGGGAAACCTGTTTGTTACGTGATGCGACGCGGTCCCTTTGCGCGAGAGGCTTGGCTTTTTTTTCCTCGTTCCCTTTCATTGTCTCGAGGGAGGGGAGATGTCCGTTGCGTGGAAGCGAGGTTTTCTCGTCTAATCGAGAAAATCACACGACCGCAGTCCGGATGATTTAATGGAGTTCTGATACAGCGAGTGACCTGTGGCTTCATTTCGTTTTAATTGTGTCATCTATTTAATGAATAAATTTGTAGAAAGTGTTTGCTTTGAGATAGAGATATCGTTGTCTTATTTTATACACTGTAGAAGTGATGGTAAATTTCATGGGTAATCCTTTTTATCTACACTTGCATAATAATTGCCTTTGCTTCGTATATGTCTTATTTGTATTTTAATACAAATATTAAAATAGATCGTTCTCATATGTATTAATATAAAAAATTATATTATTTATTAATATAACCAGAAAGAATTATCTTGTTTTCTACCGCCGTGTCACTTTTTTTTTCATCTTTCCTATCGAAAGTCGCGTAACATTCCTCTATAGATACCCCATATAGGCACGTGTAGATCACAATCCGTAACTTTTACACGGCAATTCCCCGTTAAAAGTATCAGTCAAATGAAAAAGCCGAAAGACATTACCACGACGGCTGCGATAACACTTCCTATACACACTATATACTTGTACATACGCCCATACCTCGCCATAATCTTTAAGGCTAATTTCCGCGCACGTTTAAAGCGCGGCGAGAAACCGCGAATTGCGCAAGCGCGTTTTATGTGTACCTCGAGGTAGGGGGTTCAGAAAAAAAAGAGGAGATAATGGATCGATAAAAGGTGCCGTCGGAGATCTAATCGCGCAGCGCCACGGCGGTCATGCGACGTGTGTCTTTTAAATTCGATTCCGCGACTCGATGAGACGCGTGAAAGACGTGAACCGCGCGCGGAGGTTGGCGCCGCGAGAATGAGCTTTAAATGGGGATTCGATTGAGACTGGTTTCAGATGCGTGATTTTCATGTGCGATTAGCGTTGCCTTTACGGTGTTCTACGTTTTTTTGTGAAATTATATATTTTTTCTTTATGTGTTATACTTTATTTTAAATTATTTAAATTTATTACGGTACATGTTGTTTTGTAATATTAACAAAACAGTACGACTTTATTGTAAATTAAATATCCATACGACTACTCTAAAAAACTATTTCGAATTTCCGTTTGGAGAGCAACATTATAGATTTAAAAGTAAAACGACAGCTTGATTTCTTTGATACGACGTGTGTGGAATTTCTGTTTAACTGTTTGAAACTACCGATTCATTCCTGATAGTTCTACAGTTGTGAACTCTTAACTGCTGCCAATTCGCTTAAAGTGAAATCACTTTTAAGTATGGTACTGAAGTGCAAAAGTAGTGAGCCATTACAGAAAATTTTAATGTCAATGAGAGTCTTATGTGCAGTGGCTGGTTTTCCAACAGCTACTATCTCATTTGCATTTAACTAATCTTTTTGTCTTTATAGTTCCGAATTCGTTATATAATCGCTTTACCATAAACATAGTGTAAGGTGTTATGTAATGTATTTAATACGTTTAATAACTCATTGGTTGTTTATATGCACGAATGAAGTTATTATAATTAAATTTATTAATTAAATTCATAATTTTATCATATAACAAGGTACAGCTGAATTAGTGTAAAAACAAACGTTTACATTATTTTACCAACCTTAAAATGTGTATCATTAAAACACAAATATAATTAACATTGTAAAATTAAACATTATCTTGTTATCTATAACATTAAAATTGTTTTCCCCACAATGTTAAATTTCTTATTTTCTCACTCCCCCCTCTTACTCTCCTCTCTCATATAAATTCACTACGTTGTAAATACTTTAATTGACAGAGGAGACCCTCACACATCGGAAAACACTTTTCTTTACGAGCCTTCAGAGCCTCCGGCCAGCCATGGAAAGCCCTTCTAGATTTCGATAACACTCTTTTTATGACAAGCCCTCAGCCTACATCCAAGCATACTCGGACCCTTGGCCACACTTCTGACTCTGTCTCCTTTTCACGAGGAATTTGCTTTTACGAGAGCATTATTCGCTCGCGGCTCGCTTTTCACGTTATCACGCGCGGGCGCCGTTACCGCTTCCTTTTTTTCGCACGTGGCGCGCTTTATGCCGAATTTCAAATTACTTTTTTACGCGAGATAGAGAGAGAGAGAGAGAGGCGCCGCTGATCCCGTCTATATATACTATATATAAGCCTTTCGAGGAACTTGTTTACAGGGACTTTAACGCTGGTATAATGTACCCGTTTTTTTCGCGGAAACTTTTTGACTTGAGGGTCTTATTCAACTTGGTATTTTCATTTAGAACCTCTTTTACGGTTATTCCCACTCGAGTGGGATGTTGTCTGCTCGCATTGAAAATGATTTTCTGATTTCAGCTTAAGGTGAGGACTTTAAAATAAATGGTGCCAGTAAAAAACATTTTTTACATTTTATTCTACTATTACATTTAACTCTATAATAATGATTGGAATATTGAAATGATTTACTAATTTTATCATTAATATTCAAAATTTCACCTTTCATATTTTATATTCTGATAAAAATGATCAGATGCTGCATATTGTAAGATTAATTTTTTTCGCGATACCTTGTCAATGTAATACTTTTTGTTGATACGCATATTTCAATCTCGTTTAATAAAATTTTGATTAAAAACTAATATCGCGAACAATGACAAAATGGAAATTCCTGAAACTCATGCTTGTTCGCGTCCTCATGAAAAGCAATAAAAAGTTTATTAAAATGAAATATAAAGGGTTGTAGAAAAGTGACACGAACACGGTCACGCGCTATACAACGACAGAGAGAAAGAGAGAGAGAAAGAGGAAGAGAGAGACGAGACGTCGGTGGTCCGCGATCTTCCGCTCTATTAATTCCCTCCGCGCGTTTCGTTTCTATACCTTGCATGACGTTAATGAGCATTCGATGAAGCGGACGTGTACAGCGAAAACAAAGTCACCGCGCGGTAGCGGCTGCAGCTGATCGATTGCTTACGCGTATCATGTAAAAAGGGACACAAAGATATGATGTAACCGCGCGAGGAACGTAATGATTGACCTGTTTGACAATTTTAGGATGGGATCTCTTTGTTGTCCTACGATTATGTAGCGTTAAATTAATAACTTATTGCTTCGCAATTTGTGAAATTTAACGAGATTGAGTTGTACGTTGTTTTTTTTTCATTCCTCTCGGAACTTCTGCTTCTCTTTCTAATTAGCTTCAACGAAACATTTTGTATGACGTAAGTACAAGGATTCGAAACTTACGGAAAGTCATTAAATATGCTAAAAGGATTCCTCTGTAAATGGTCGTCTTTAACAAGCCTTCTCAATTCGTTACGCTCCGTTAACGCCGTGAGTGAAGGTGACGTGCAATTATTTCAACCGAAAAGACAGCTCGATTTAAATAAAGTATACGAATTAATTGGAATGACTCTGAAATTATTATTCAAGTTCATCATGTAGATTATATTATTTTACTTCAAAAATATATATTCCCCTCGCACGACACTTCTACATTTATGTTTTTCATCCTGACGAAAATTACCACACAACGTTATCGCAGTTATGGAGGCTCATTGAGGTAAAAATTTCTCCCCCCCAGCCATCGTCATCAACGCGCTTCCGCATACTCGCTATATTATTCTCGTTTCCGTGCGACGCGTGCACCTGGCGTCTCGACGCTCTTCGTGCGGTAAATTCCGAGGAGATAGCCAGCGTTTGGCTACCGCCCTTTTTATGTCGAGTCGTGGAGAGGCTTCGTGCTTTGGGAGGGTGTTTATTATCGATCAGGTGTCGATGGCAGGGTCTAGGTGGGATCTACGTAATTAATATAAGCGTCAGACGAGTGTTATGAAAGTCGATATAAAGTTGAAGTTTGTTATTTTTTTTTTTAAATATGAATGTTTGTTCAATTTGAACAGTGCGAAAATTTAGAATTCTTGGAAATTGGAGAATAATAGCATTGCGATGTAATTATGTAGAACTTTATCAGGGAAGAGATCAATTTTTATAAAGCCATTACAGCACTTTTTATCGCGCTTTTTTGTAGCTTCACGATTACCGTGATTTTTACGGTGGCTTTTTATAGAGGGATTTTTTTTCCTTTAAAAGGGTTATTATTTTGCATTAAATTTCATGAGAATCGCGCTTATTTGACATTATCATTACACTTGTATTAATTACAAGCTTTTTGTCGTCGCTTTAGACATTTTAATCAGAAATAATGATTGATGTATTATCACAAATTTTATCATATCTATACTACTGGCAAAACTCAAATATAAATAATTTTTAAAACGTTCACTAAAAACTTCTAACATGTCGACTACTCTCAATGTATTAACTTTTAACGAACACGACAGCGAACTATTCAACATTTTTGTCCAATAAAAAACCACTCTTCTCCTCGTATTAAATCGAAAAAAAACGATACACACGCAATTTCCATAGTCTGAACTTTTAGCACGATGGACCGGCAAACTGTATACGCACTTTTTGCTCTCGCGATGTGTGAACGACTCCTCGTCTACATATAATGTACATATATATATATACAGTTCGAGCTCACACGCCCAAGTTGTTAACTTATCAGTTTAACAACTTGGGGCAACAGGAAAATTGTTAGTTTCCAACTAGAATCATAATCGTAGCGAGAAGTCGGAGAGGAGAGAGAGAGAGAGAGAGTTAGTCGAATGACAGCAGCTTCGCGCATTATACGACGTAATTACAGAGGGGCGGCCTGGGTTATCGGGCGCTCGAGCTTGAAGAGTCCTGTCGCAACGCTTGAATTGGCATGAGTGTGTGCAACGGCTCCGGATTTTCGAGTAAAGAGATGACGAGGATGACGGGGCGACTTCGAGGTGAACGATAACGGATTGGTCGCTTGGTAGTGAGATTTTGAAGATGCTTTGAGAGTTTGAGTGATTTGATTTGCTCTGCTCTTTGTGGATTACCTAAAATTTAATAGTTAAAGCAAATTAACTTACCAAAGGTAAGATTACCACGAATTCGTGGATTATTTACTATTATTATTATTATTATACACGTAAAATTTTTGTTAAATTTCTTCTATAGTACATCATAATTAAATTTCAAAAATAAATCAATTATCAGAGAAAATTACATATGCACGTGAATGTTTTTCTTTCAATTTCAGATTAATAGTAAGAGCTGATGTTTATTGAATATAAACTTTTCGTAGTAGCCAATATATTATATTACACATGAATAAAAAAATAAACAATCAAAATATTATGGAAGTACATACTGTTTTCTCACGTATAAGCTGGCGTCGATATAAAAAGAAAGGTAAAGGACATCCTTTACGGAAATGGTGGTTATCCAAAAGAAGTGTAGCTTATTTGAATAAAGAAAAATTCGATATTTCAGAAGCCTCTGGTAAGTTATTCCCCTCTATGAAAATTTCAAAGCTATCAGGTTGCCAATATATAGGTTTCCACTTGTATACGTGCAGATGATACGGTGTATAATCGATCTTCTATGTCCGGTGCTGCTTCGGTGGTTTCTTGCAGTATATAGGGGAGAGTTGCATATTCGGGGCCAGCATTATAATCCAATCTTCTCGTGGTTCTCATCTGTGACAATCAAAATCTCAAAACTTGTGGTCGATAATGTTATAAGAGTGCCACCTTAGAGCAACTATCCTTTACTCTTATTTCCTTTGATATTTTGTAAAGAAAAAATACCATAAAATTTCGTTAATCGCGTAAATAAATAAAGTTTAGAAAAATATTTCATTAAAAGTTAAGGAAATTCATTTAAAAATCATAATTCCAAAATAAAATATAATAGAACACGTACATTTCGGTTTTTTTCAGGTCAGAAAAACTATTTTTCACGGTTTATTTTAGTTCTTAAAGCTATATATATATATACTTTGTTCAACTACGCACGACAAACTATATCCGTGTAAATTTCAACTTCGCTAATTTTCCTACATCCCCACTTCCTAAAAAAGGCCTTAATACCACTGGTACATATAACAAGCACTCGAAATTCCTCGGCAGCAAAGCGCCTTCGCTTAACCCGGGAGCCTCGCTCGAACCCTGAACGGCGAGTAGTAGAGGTCGGTCCCGGGATCGAGTGGCACTTTACGAAGCAGCAGCAGCAGCAGAAGCTTGCGCACTCTCTCTCTCTCTCTCTCTTACAGTCGATTATAACCACCGGTTGCTACCGCGGGTCTTAAGTTTTACGCCGTCGGGCTTGGCAGGCCGCGGGAGTTCCTTCAAAGTGCTCATTAACATCCCCGGTTGTGCGAGGGTGAGCTGCTGCTGTTGCTGTTGCTTTGAACGCTGGAAGAAGCGCTTTGATGTATCTAGGCTGTAAGAGATGAATGAAGAAGGACCTGCAGAGCTTTCGAGAACGAATGGAGCTTGTAAGTCCACGGGAAATTGCGGGACAAGTTTATGGGACGACGAGTTGTGGGTTGAGGAAATTATTGTTGCAGATATACGAGTGTGGATTGGAATTTATGTCGATGTTAATTCTACGTGTGAGAGTTGTTTTTAAGCTGTTATACAGCGAGCTTAGACCAAAGGAGAAACTATTTACGTATAGGGGGAGGTTTGTAATTAGGATCGAAGAAGGTTATTGAATGTCTTTAGATAATTTGTGATTTTAGTGGTGTAACAAATGAAAATGGACTTTCTTCGTGTGATACAGCAGATTTTATGTATCTAATAAATTTTTTAAGAAGAATATATTTGGTTTGAAATTGTTTTAAAGCTGCAATAGGAAAATATGCGCAACACATAGACGAAATTTTGCAACCTAATAACAAATTATAGCTATTACTGACCCTCTACACGATCTTATCCCTATATTTCCTCTTTAATAATAACATAGGACTTCTAAGCGACATATATACAGTCTGTCCTAGCAGTACCTACTAAAATCAACACAATTAAGCAGGACCGCAAGAGCGAACAAATCGAATCTGGCCATCTCTCTCTCTCTCTCTCTATCGGCGACGAGGTCAATCGATACGGCGAAGGGCGCGCGCTTGACGGTGGTGCACGCGTACCTCGTCCTGGCACGAGGACGCCTTTGAAGTGCTGCCGCCCGAACGGAAGCGATTCGTGGTCTGTGCACCTTTTCTAACCGCCGCCGCCGCCGCGTGAAACGATGTACC
Source organism: Torymus tubicola (assembly GCA_035583055.1). Lineage (NCBI taxonomy): Eukaryota > Metazoa > Arthropoda > Insecta > Hymenoptera > Torymidae > Torymus > Torymus tubicola. Next base: position 22,139 of record JAWWEQ010007590.1, read on the forward strand.
TCCGTGTCGGTGTTGCTGTTGTTGTTGTTATTATATGCTTCTTTCTTTATTCGATGAGCCGACGCGTCGTTGGCTTTGTGTAGTTGTATATATGGACGAAGGTGATGGTTAGGTACAATTTATACCAGCCGTTTGATTGCAATCTTTGGTTGTGGTCGCGTTTTCATCGGTCGAAGATGGAATGGGGTTGGGTTAAGGGTAAGATAAATAAAATGTATTAGGGAGCTGGATTACGTAGTATTATCTTGATTACTTTTATTAGAGGGGGTTTTTTAAAATAATAAAAATATTATCCTCATGAATGTTGGATGTACTATATTTTGTAGATATATATGTTAAATTAAAATTTTAAAACATGTTGACGCTAAAAGAATAAAACTCTTCTAATCTGTGCAACTCCATTTTTACAAACAAATATGTAACGTTTTACCAGAACAAAATCTGCACACTTTAGGTGGGATACCGTTGTTGTAAATTGTTGATAATTTTAAAGCTCCAGCATCAGGAAATAATATGTATTGATATATAATTTATGCTTTTAAATAAGGTACAAATAATAACTAATGATTTTAGTTTTTCAAGGGTAAGTGCATAAATGAATAATTCAAAATAAATATCTCATAGTATTTAATGAAGTATATTATTGAATTATTTAACTACACTAAGTGCCTTACGTTACCGTCACATATAAGAATATATATCGTGAAAAGTAAACTATCCAAACTGATGCATAACGCTCATGCAACAATCAAACCTTCGAAAACTTATCAGTATTCCATATTTATTAATGTTATAGAATTAGTAGTAGGATGTGAAGGTGTATATATACGGCGCGCTAAGCCGAGGCTCTCATAACCTTGCACCGTTAAATTTATGAAAAGCGCCCCGAGGCGTGTTAACGAAGTTAAAGTTACGCGCGTTCGCAACTTCCGAGTGTTCAATATTCAAGAGTTAATTATGTTAATTAAATTTTTAATTAAAAAACACGCAAAATAATTCTCCCCTTCGGGGGAAAAAAGGAATATTGATATATTAAAAAATCCCTGATGTTATGCAATACAATATACTTGTTCGTTTTTACATAAGCTAAAATATACTAAACCACAATCGGAGAACGATCGAACAATTACGAAGCGAAATCCACTTGTATAGGTACATGAGCATTCGTCAAAACCGCGAGTAAAGAGCGATCTTCGTCTATATATCCATGGTTGCGATCGAACTCACGCACATACGCATGCTTCAGCCATATATAATCATACTCTCGTAGCTATAGGGTTGGAATTCCGCACGCGCTGTATATAATCCCTCGGCGAAGAGGATCTCGACCTTCTGGCGAAATTCCTCGACCCGTGCGCAACTGAGGCCCGAGAGTCTGGAGAGCCACGGCATATAGAAGTGGGCATTCCGGAAATGAGAAGGAAGATAGAGAGAGAGAGAGAGAGAGAGAGAGAGAGAGGAAACGGCGAATAAAGGATTGGGTTTCTTGGTTCGAAAAAGCCATGGTAAGTGGTTATATTGATGTTACGTGCGAATGGCTTATTAAATGTTGGATTATTTCGATGTGTAAGTTTAGTAATTGTTTATGGGAATTATTTTGTTATCTAGAATTTAGAGATATATAGAACTTTATTGTGGTTGAAATCGGTATAGTAAAAGGGTATATATCTGTGAGAAACTTTGATTATATTGTTTAAGGTACTAATAATTATGTTCCAATTAATTTGCTTAAACAAAGAGAAGTTATGAACTGCCATTTGCTGTAAGGAACCATTAATACAACTTAAGCACTTGTCATAAATATTATATATTCATGCACACTCAAGTACCAAATAGTTTTGATGGCGGTAGATTAGAAGTCACGGATAATGCGGCACGCGAAAAAGAGAGACGGGAAGAGCGATTCTGGGAGGGTGAACGCTGGAAGGGGAAAAAAGAAGGGAGAAGTATATGTATATATATATCTACGAATGTACGTGTCATAAAGGATGCAGCGACGAGGACGACGACCACCACCGGGCACTGACACTACCCTGCGCGATGTTCTGCCCCTGACAAGATTAAGCGCCGCGCGGCGTGATATACGGCGTCGCCGCCTTATAAGGGCCACAATAATATGAGAGAGAGTTAGGCTGTAATATTGTGCGCCCGCGGCCGGTTCTTCTACTCTCTCTGTCTCTCTTACCCATCTCTTTCTCACTCGTGCTCTTTTATCGCGCTCCAGCAGACCTGCGAAACAGGACGGAAGAGTCCAAATATTTCGCTTCGGAGTAGAGCTCGAGTGTACGAAGACTAGAGAACTGATGCGTTTTGAATGGTTGGTTCATCTCAGATATACGGGAGAATATCCAGCGTTTTGGTTTAACTTCTTTTTTTTATATATCTAGGCTTAATAGGATTGTATTGTTCGTACTAAAATATAAGTTATATCGACAACGTGTTGAAGATCGATAAAGTAGCCGGATTCAATGAACCAACGTCAGATACCTGCGTGATTTCGAATTTCATTCTTTTTTTCTCTCGTATCCAACCCAATTCGATTTAATTACACGAAAAATCTCTATATAGCTCCGCAAACATCAAACACTATACCCTATATCGTTCCTGCAAAACACATACCAACTAGCAGCTAGCAACCGCTTCTCGGCGTATAGGTATAGCATCTCGTGAGCGCGAAACAAAGACAAAGCAGGATCTGCTTGCCTGAACGCGAGTAGAAATAGAAATAGAAGAACGTGGCACGGAGAGCAGGAAGAGAGCGAGAGATTTGCTGCCTTTCGCACGGACGCGAGTGGCGTGTATATGGGTGCGCACCGCCCGCGCATCTTTCATCCTCTCTCTTTCTCTCTCTCTCCTCGCTCCAGGCGATAAATCTCCCCTCGTTGTGTTGTGCCCCTCTCGCTTTTTCATCGTTTAGCTCGCGCTCGCGCGTTGCGTTTTTCAATCGCTTCTTCTTCTCCTTCTTCTTCTGCTGCTGTTGCTGTTTCTGCTTTTCTTCTGCATCTTGGCTTCGTAGTATATATATATATATATATATATATAATACATATACCTATATCTATACTGGACGAGAGACCTCGCATACAGCGAATCTTCTACCTCTCTCTCTCTTTCCCTGCGGAGTCGCTCGATTTGCTACGCCTTTGTGCGCCGTTTTGTCCTTATCTACGAGCCGCGCGCACGCTTCATTTCGTTGTAATTTTCCGTTGTCTGGGGATTCTTGCTGCAGATCACTTGATGCGCGCGCATGCATGTGTGCCTATGTGCGTACAATATATACCGTGGCAGTGAATAAAGAGTATACAGGTATAAGGGATTTACTACGGCTAATGGAAAGCTCTCTCTTTCGAAAGAGGCTTTATATTTGATACTTGATTATTACTCGTTACGGCAAGTAGTTTAGGAAAATAATTTCATCTTACGTATAGAAACTGAGATAAAATGGTTTATTAATAACACTTTGCTCTCTAAATTAATAAATAATTCGACATTAAAATTATTCAGCTAACATTTACATATATATATTTCACTCAAAAACGTTAACTGAAATTCACCCCACAATTTACCACCTTCGGCGAATATCACGTTCGAAAAACGATCACACCGACTTGCAAAATCATATAGTTCGCTAAAACCTTTTCGCAATGGAGACCCGTCTATATATATATATATATATATACACGAGCGTTCGCGTGACCACTCGGGAGAAAAAGGGTGACACTCGACTCCCTCCTTCCCCTTCTTTTCCCCCCTTCACCCGCGCGCATTGCTTGCTCTCGCGGAAAATCCAACGATTCAGCTGCGGCAGGTCAGCTATATAGCGACAAAAAATCTCCATCGGTGTGCGCAGCACAATCCTCTTCTCCTCTCGCGCTTTATAGGATCGCAATAACAATTTCCGGCGAAAATGCTGTTCCTCCCCTCTCTCTCTCGCTCGCTCCATAACCAGTCGCGTCTCGCAAATTTTTATCGAAGGGATATCCTCGAGCGCCGCTGTGTGTATACCTTTACCGATGCACGCGTGTATATGCGTGCAACAATGAGGCGCAAAAGAAGGAGTGTGAGAGAGAGACAGAGAGGCTGGAGGGCTACGACGACAACACTTTGCTGTATATCCCTTGTTTCTCTCTCTCTCTCTCTCTCTCTGTGTCTTTTCCTACGTATAGCTCGCTTGTTCTTTGAGGTCTCCGCATATGCAATCCGGTTCGATACTTAATTTCTTATTAGGATGAGACGAAAAGATGATTGCATGATAGTTTAATGCAAAAATCTACAAATGTGTAACGTGGTTTTTACTTTTACGGTAAAGTAATCATTGGAAATATCTTTTTTCATTGTATCTATATAAACGTACTTTTTCGATTACTTTATAACTAATGATTGCTGGAGAGAATCGCATTATTCTTTACTTATCAAAATTCACTTTACTTATAAAAAATATATAAATCGTGCTACTTTTAATCACTTTACTCATCCTCACATCCTCCCTCCTCGAGTAGTCGTATGCACAACATGTGCGTACCTCCCGCGCATCCTTCGCTCCTGCGCCTTTCTCGTTCTCCTCGCATCCCCCTCCTTCCCACTCTCCACACCTACAGTGCTGCATTCCAACCTCGACACAGGCCTGTGTAGCTTGCGCCTGGTCGCATCCTATATATATATATGCACTCTCGCGAACAAAGCTCTCGTCCTTTTACTCTCCCCCTCCCCACACTCGCCCCGTCTTTTAGCGTGTGCGGACTGGTCGTTCCGGCCACGTCCATCCGTTCGTTCGTTCATTCATTTTTCCTCTCTTCCTCTATATACCTCGTTGTTCTCTGGTCTGCTGTGTGCTCTGAACGAGTGAGAGAGAAAGAGAGAGAGAGAGAACGAGAAAATTGTAGTTTTAATCCTGATGCGACGAAGCGCGAGAACCGAGCGAAATGCGGGTCGTCGAACTCACGGTGTTGGTATATGCGACAAGAACAGTGTGTATGTATAGGTATATATGAGTATGTAATAGGTTGGCAGGTTCGATATCATTTTGTTGCAGAACGATGAAGAACGTAGTATATACTTGATGATGCTGTTATTGCATAATTTTCCGATAATCTTGAACGTGGACGTATCATAGATTCACGCAGAGTTAAGTTATTAATAGTAGTGTATATGATAGTTGGATTTTGACAATTTGAAAAAATGATAGCTTCAATTTTATGAATTGCTTTATCTTTGTTTTGTAGAACCGAACTGTCAATAATGTAAATAGAAAATACTAAAATTACCTACACATACATATACAAACAAAGTAATCTGCTACAGCAATTGACTGGCAGCAACGATTGGCATTCCCACGAGCTTCATCTATAGTGCACGCTCGCGCGCGCGCGCATCATTGCTATTTGATAACACAAAAGTACCGTAATAGCCGCATGCACTCGGCGATATAATTCACGTAAACAAGGATATAAAATTTTTCGCACTCCCTCTTCTCTTCTCAACTCGACGCGAGCAGAATGCATTCCCCGTCGGTCCTGCGCGCGCGCCGCGTCCAATTATTTGCGCGAGTACACGCTCCGCGATTTATTTCCTCATTTTCTACCTTTTTTCCCCATCTTTATTCGCTCGCTTCGTTCTCCCTCCTCCTCTCATCCCTTCTCTCCGTTTCCTTTTGTACCTGTCTTCTTCCTGCCTCTCTCACAAGCCTTATAGCAGCGCGTATAATCGCCTCTCGCGGTGCGCCTAGCCGTTCTTCGCGCTCTTTATACTCGCATATACATGTGTGCGGCCGACAGGCGTTGATCGGCGTGGTTATATAGAACTGAGAGAGAAAGAGAGCCTCGACTGTGTAGGGCTAAGTATGTGTATGGGTGTGATTTGGTATATATATATAATAGTGGATGGTCGTGAACGCGAACCTTTTAGCGCCGGAGTTATAGTGGGCAGCATCTGACCTGGGAGTAGTCGTTGAAATTGGCTGTATATTCAACGATGATTTCGATATTTATTTCAGTGGGAGAATCAATTTGTATTGGGCAAAATATTTCTATAGTGTTGTATTTTATGAAAACGAGAAGTGTGTGAACATCTTTCTATGAGATAAATATAGATTTCGGGTACGAGCTTTGTTTCTTTGAATAAGAGGTTTGATAATAGCGGAATAACACTTGCTTTGGAATCGATAATAAAATCTTTAATTGAAATTATTAAATGCATGATATACGTGCCGAATGTATAGGTATATAAAAATATGTTATTGGTTCTGTATAGAGATTTACTTCGAGTACATTAAACGAGCGGCTCTATTCTTGCACATTCGATATTTCGAGCAAAACAACAATTTCGCTGTTATGGAAAAGTGAGATGATTGCGAGAATATTTAAGAAGTGTGCGTTACTTGATGAGTCACTAATCAGGATTAGAAAATTGGGTGCAATATGTTATTGAAAGATAGGCGGCATAAGTACTCAGAGATTCTAGCTTATAAATATAATTCACCATATTTCACAAATACATTAACATGTGATCTCATTTCCTATTAGTTCAAGATTTTTCTTTGTAAAACTGGGATTTACAATATACGAGAATTTATTTGTTTGAAATAAATAATGACCTGCATGTGTACATTTCTAAATGTCATATTACTTTAAAGAATAATAATAGTAGAAAACATGAATGAGTAGAAAAACATTGATGAATTGGTAGAAAGGAAAGAAAGCTACAAAACGTCAAGGTGGAGTCACATTATACAACGGCATTGATCCATCGAGAGAACCGTCGGCAGGTAGAAAATGACATTCTTTTTTATTATTTTTAAAGATTAGGATTCGTCTCAATGCTGTTGACCTACTCTGCAAATATTGTTCGCGGATTTCGCTGTATTCCGATTTCCTTTTCTCCGAATCTGAAACCCGTACAGTGATGATGTAACTAATTCAGAACGTTATTTTGTTCAGCCTTTATCCGACTAATTAGCACATATATAATTATATATTAAGTTTTTCTCAATATTTTCAAACTCACAACCATCAAACTAACCAACACCAGTACATAAATTCCATAACAATGACGAATCTACACCATTGTTATATACATAAACAATATGCACAAGACGCAAAGTAACCCTCGAATTCCTTTCAGCATCCTCATCGTTATATCCAAGCCACTATACACTTACAGTGAAAAATTAAAAACTCGGCCGTCGTCGTCGCTATATACAGCACGCGTAGTATTCTCGAGGTTCTTCGTCGTCGTCGTCTCGCGCAGCTGCAGCGCATCTGCCCTCTCGTCGCGCGCGTTCAATCGACCAAGCGGATCTTTGCACTTGAAGCGCGCGTGCAGTGCGGCACTTTCGCGTGACTCATGATCCGCGCGCGCGCGAGCGCTTGTACAGACGAGATAACGCGCGTGTCAATACTCCGCGGTCACATCACGAGAGCTAATTGCGAGGTTCTTTCTCTCTCTCTCTCTCTCTCTCTCTCTTGTGCGAGCGCTTAATGCGCGCCTTCCGCACACACTTTTTCCACTGTATAGCTGTGGAGTTTATTATAGGAGTGCTATTGGTTTATGGGTGAATCAAGGATTTTATATGGCTATTGGTCGCTCGTGGATAGAGATAGGAGAATTTTCGATGCTGTTAATAAAGTTTATTGTGATTTTCGTAAAGGGTGAAATAATGAGTGGAGAATTTTATTGAAATATAGATATGTAAAATAGGATTAGAGAGGTTACATTTAATTTTTGTAAGATCAGTATATGATTTTGTTATTTCTTTTTGAACGTTATTTCAAAACTCTTTAAAACAGTCTACAATTCAACTGCACATATATTATGTACTATTCAAAACAGTAACTCACTCTTGATGCGTTGACGGAGTGAAGGGTATGGCGGTGTGCTGTCAGTATAGCGATGCTGAGGCTCCACTGCGCCACACCTTGACACCGCAAACTATCTAACCGGACAAACCCCAAATCGTGCCGTTTCCGCCGCAGCACACCACTTGCTCCGTAAATTTAACGTCTCCTTGAATCATCGACTGAAATGTATATATATATATATATATATACGTACATATAGCTACGTACCATCAACCATTCCTCGTTTTTGGTTTCAGAATCGCGTCCTTGAACCATTTTATTCGTATAGTTATATATAACTATTTACGGATTACGTTTGTCAACGATTCATTGTTGTACATATGATATATCGCGAATTTACGAGATTGAGATATGTACAAATATTTTCACAGAGTATATCTGGTGAAATTCACGTTTATATTTGACCAATTCGCTCATTAAACGGTAATGTCGTTCACGGATTAACGAAAGAAAATTGTTCGAATACCCGCGCGGAGTAAGCACTGCTATATGTTAAACGTGAAATTTTCAGAAATGTTACGTTCGAAATTTCCCTTTGTCCTTCACATCTAGGGATTGCATTATATTGAATAATGTAATGCAATTATCTCTCGTAAAATTGGATATTAAAGATGTATATGAATTTTTCTGGAATCGTTATTTTTCCATTAATTTTCAATGCATTAGCAACGGATGGACCAATGCTGGCTGATTGACCGATCAAAGGGCCGGTAATATAGTTCAAGTCCTGTTCTCTGCCAATGACATAAGCCTCACCGCACAAGTACCACTGTAAACATTTACGCGTGCATTGCTGACAAGGTTAACGCATATTAGTGTCGCTGATTAACATCGAACTGGCAGAGTAAATATAGAGCAACGTATCAAATAACCCAAAAAGAAAGAAAACAATAGTAAACAACTATACAAATATAAGTTGACGATTGAACTCTGACATATCGAAAAGTCCCCTCGAACTTTCTAAAACCACTTTTTCCACTTTTCTTCGTAGCGTCAAGATTTTACCCATAGCCGATTCATCCAAATCACTTACCTAACTTGTGCAAAAGCCATCTTTCTCTCTCTCGGGTTCTTGCAACTTCTCTATACCCTCCTATTGGAACCTCATCCATCCAAACAGGAAAAAAAAATCTCAAAGAGAAGAGCATTCACACGACGATGCGAAGAGACGAAGAAGAATCGTCGTGCGAACGCGTGCGAGCGTTACATATAATGTATTATACGAAAGGAGGCCAGACGCGCTGGGATTAAATCTGTGTGGTTATGCCTGTCTGTCCAGGGAATCCTCTCGATTTCGCTCGTGTGCACTACGCAGTAAGGGTATTATAAGCGTGTAATCATAATTATTGTCGGGTGTAGAAGAGTATGAGGGTTGTTTCATGCGCACATTGTATACGTGAGAAAGCGACGAATGTATCTCTATACTCGGCAGAGGTTTCCGAAATGATAGAAATTATTTGAGCAATCGATGTGTTTGTAGATCCATTTGCGACTAGGTTATTAAATGGGTAAAAGTACGTTAATAAATTATAGTTGCAATCATATTATTGGGAAGTTATTGATATAAGAAACTTATTTTTATGTAACAAATAGTTTTTATCTTTAACATTATTTATAATGAAAAGCTTTCATTTCGTCTTAAAATTCTCTGAATTTTGTTGTTAAAGTGACAAATTTCACAAGTAATTTTGGCTTCTTCGAAACAAAAGTTCTTAAGATCCTCTTAAACGAGGTTGGGGCGTCGAAACAAATGACCGAAGGGGAATAACCCGGGAAATGAACTGCACGTAGGAGCTAGTTCTTTCTCTCTATCTCTTTCTTTTCCTCTCTCGACTTAATATAAACTACGTCCTCGTTCGTCCCCTTCGCGACGTGCGACCATAAGGCGTTATACTACACTGTATTATGACTCATCTAGTGCCTCCACTTTTTCGCTCGAGTTTATCATAGAAATTGATGGTGGCCGATTGTCTGCTCTGCATTAATAAGCATCTCCCCTTATAAAAGATGCGAAACACTGGCATCTGGGTCGTCATTTTTCGTAGCACACCTCGTTTGCAACGAAATATGTTCGTAGACTTTATACAAGTTAGGGGCTTTATCTCGTATAAAATTTTCAAAATTTTCTCCGATAAATCAGAGGATTCTGTGAAAAAAATGTTTTTTCTTCACAACTTAATTTATTACGTGAAAAATAAAATACGTAACCACACTGTTTTGAAAACTTTCGACACGCTATTGGATTAGCGTTTACATTCAATTTCATTGGAGACGAATATCTCAATACCAAACAGGAACCAATAAAAATAAATTTAGCCGCAAGAAAAATTTTTACGACTCACTGCAGAGCTCTTCTCCGCGTTCATCCCTTTTTTTCCTGCTTTAACGAATCTCTTCCTCGAAAATCGAAATCTTCCTTCCCCCCGACTCTCTGAGCAGCGGAATTACTTTCCTCGTCGTCGTCGCAGCGATTTCCACCGAAATTACTGCAATCAGACGGTGAAATAGAATTCGAAGTCGCGCTAACGTGCGTCCCTTAGGGAGGAAGCGAAAAAATTCCCGCGAGCGTATAACGTGATTTTCCTTAGTAGGAATATTCTCTAGGGTAGAAAATATCTCCAACAATAAAGCCGTGGCTAATAACTTAACGAATTTTCGCTTCGAGAAAAGTGATAGTGAAAAAAGGAAGCAAAAATGAATGTATATGTATGTGCAGCTAGATAGAACGTGTGTATACGTGTGTGGGTGTATGCGCGCCAGCCTTTGAAAAGACTCCCCGTCGGCGAAATTGACTTATGTGTACCTACGTCTGTGCATTCGGGACATGTATATATATGGCTATATAAGAAGACTTTGCGCAGTTTTCCGGAGTAGAGTATAACGGATATTCAGTAGGAGCATGTGTGCGCTTGCAGTTTATTAGAAAATGTGAACTTTCTATATTTATTTCTAGACTAAAGGAATTTTTTCCCCCTCCAACTATATAGTGACTTTTTTTATAGACTAAGGGGTTTGTGTATCGTGCAACTCTTACGTGATGCTGCAAACGAGATTTCTTTTTTTATCGTCAGACTTGCCAGCTGTGCATAATTGACTAATCAAATTGTGATTTCAGAAAAAGTCTCTATAGTAGAAATTCCTGTACATGAACCAACCAAGAAGTAGGAAATCGCGAGTAAAATTGACTAATTAATACACTATGGTAAAATGCTTCGTTAACGAAATTATTTGGTTATTTCAATGATTGACGTAACAACGAAATAGCTGCATTTAATTTATAGGTACTAATTTTATTGGATAGAAAAACAGAAGGTTTAAGTGTATTTGATAGCTTATCAATATGAACTAAAAAATCGTTTTTTATACTCATTTTATAACTTTCATTTTTCTATCTGATTATGGCGTAAACACTCTCAATTATAAAGAAACTGATTAGCTTTCATACCTTTGAAATACTTAAAAGCAGGGCTGTGCTAATCTTAGAGAAACTCACTCTATTTTTTAGTCTATTAAATGTTCAAACAATAGAAGACACGCAATGTTTAGTAAATGTTCAAATAATAGAATAATAGTATGACATAGTTTCATCGAGAGCAAGAAATTGAACAACTGCCATTACCATTTTATGGCTAGTTTCTAATATTCAACCAATTACTTCAGTTTTCTTAAAAAGCTTTATATTAAGTGCGAACTTGATTAATAATTTGTTAAAATTATCAAGCCAATGTTCCGTTTATGCTGTTATTACTTTTAGAAATAATAAGGTCTCGTAAAATAGGAACATTCTTAAGTTTAAAAAGTAATATGTTGAAAAATGTCTCAAATTTATGTCCTTGAATTAAGCTTCTTTTGATAGCAGCTGATTTATAACTTGGAAATAAAGTTAAGGGTTGATTGTCGAACTTTTAATTCTAGGTTAACGATGTACTAATTACTATATTACTTAAGCTTAAGTTTTAAAGTAGGTAAAATATTTCTGTCTTAATTGTGAAAAATTGTTTAACTTTGCGGTAACAATAATTTTTTTATTTTTTAATCCTATAGCACGCAGTTAAAATTATGTCGGCATTTCCATAATATACGAATAATATTTATGATAATTATAGCAGTAGTAATAATCATTTGTTATTCAGGAGTACTTTTATATAATCCCATAAGTGCTAGAAATACGCATTTCTACGTTTGAATGTAATAATTCAAATTATGATGTATTATGGTATTATAATATTCTGCATAATTTTAATCCTAACCATTTAAATGTATAGATGTGCTGTACAGATAAAACTTGGTCAAAGAGACCATTTATAATATATTTTAATATTCGCCTCGATGAGATAATAAATTGAATATTGTTTGACTTATTAATTAATTAACAAACTAATTAAAATTAATGGTTATCCATCAGTGTAAACATTTTTAATTCTTCCATTATATACATTTATAATTTATCATTCGTTTATGTCGAACGAAGTTGTGCTAAAAAAAGTCATGAATAAATCACAATTGCCTTCATAAATTTAAAATTTTCAATTTCATTCCAAGATAAATAATATTTTCCAACGCAAAAGTCGAGCTAATCCAAACCTTGTGTATATATATATATATATATATATATATATATATATATATATATTGTCCAATGTGTTCGAACGTTCCTCCTCATCCGACATTCATCGTCGCCTCCCCAACGCGTATATTCCGATTAATTTAATCCGTAATCGATCCGATCGCTTCGCCTGAGGCTTTTCTTTGTCTCCTTGCGAGCACACGAGCCTGAGTACTATCTATCAGGATCGTGAGATTGCGTTTTCTTCGCGTGGCGATGGCCGCCACGTCGCCGCAGGATTTCTCGGGAATGCGCGTCGTGCCACCTTGCGCGTGGTGTGTATAGGGAAAGAATAGTTGAGCCGGGTGCGAGGCGACGAAAATGCAAATTGCTCTTTAGACAAGCTGAATGTTGGCTCGATGCTGGTGTTGACGATTGTTGATGATTTGAGAATTCGTACAATTACACGTTGTCAAGTAAATCATTTAATATAGTTTATTATATCTTACGTCAGAAAAAGTTTGAATGTATTTAAATACTCCCTGATATTTATTACCTGCATTTTCAGAAAATAAACGAATTTGTAGCTTTTATGTAAAACATGGATTCTCAAACGCTCTTATATAATAAAATTGTTTTATTAAAAAGTAATTATGAAGTTTTTTGATTAAGCCGATATTGATTATGAATTCAAATCATGAATTTCTTGCTTCGAACGATTATTTAAGGAAGTTAAATTATATAACTTAACTTCAATTATTCATCATTATGATTTTATTGCAGAATATGCAATATTAGTTATAGTTGTTTTATTTCCTAATATATTTTATTTTTCGTTCTATTTCAGAGACTAGTAATCGACTTCTTTCCGATGTGCTGAAGAATAAGAAGTGTTGCTTCAAAGTTTATAATATTCGAAAAAAGGATACTCGTGTTGTACATACGCCGACTGTATACACTGATGATGTATCTATTATCGATACACTCGTAAGTAAACATTATGATATACCTCTACGTTCATCCATTAACGTCAGAACTTCTGGTGTGATTAATGATCCAGTGAAAAATTTATACGAATTCTTCTCTATTAAACTTCTCAATTATTACTTATATAACATCATAAATATGTTCGATTAAAAAATATCCACATATTTTCAACAATAAAAGAAAAAGCCAGAAGTTTGCCAACGTTACATCCGCAACTAACACATCGAAGCCCCTGATCAGCAACTTTGTATTGTAACAATTTCCGAGTCGAAGCAATGAAGCTATATCACGTCTCGAAAGAGAGCCAATAAAACGAAGGGAGAGCAGCACATAGAGAAACGATCAGGCAAAGATCGTAGCAGCGTGACAAAAGAAAGAGCATAGACAAGCAAAACCGCGAGCGATCGTCATCGCCTCGTAACGAAGCCTATAAAGGCCGCGTCACGAGCTCCCCCTAACGATGCTGTTTTCGGCGCGCGCGGAGGTCGGATATGTCGTGACGCTCGCGCGCGCAGAGAAGAAAAAAGGAGGGAGCTTCGCGAAGTATACATATATATATATATATATAGGAAGGAAGACAATCAAGACCGTTAGACGCGCGATCGGAGCATGGGAAACTGGCAGAGGCATGAGTCGTCGTCGGGTAAATCGCGTGCAAACTGCTGTGTGCATATTGGCTTAGGCAGTTCTCTTTTCTCTTTCTCTCTCTCTCTTGGGCTTGGGGAGAGATTAATTGAATCGTTCGCGCCGATGACAGAAGTGTGGAACCGGATGGTATAATTAAAGATGAAAAATTAATGAGTGCGATTTTTCTCCCGCTAATGTGTATCGTATACGAGGGGGGATCGAATGATCATCGCCATTGTGAACAATGGGAATTACCGTGATCCGTAGAATACACCCATTAGTAATCCGATGAACATTTCATCTTCGGTTCTGAAAAAAGCAAGCGTCGACGCGGGTAGATGAATTATCGCAGTGCTGCGCAAGTAACTATTCATATACGGTCACATATTACGACATTCTGTGCGCGCTATAACCGCGGCCATTATCCCACTTCATTTACAAGAGTCATTTCTATGGAAAATCTGTACCGCTCTAATGAAGAGACAACCTTTTTTGTTTACACGTGAAAACTACGATATCTAGGAAAAAAAAGCGACGTATAAGCAGTCACTCGGTGTCTTTGATCCGGCACGCGAAAGTCATTCCTCGATCGGTGACGACGATAGCGTCGGTTACGAGCAGTCTACCATATATATATATGTGCGATCGCACACGTTTTCTCGAGGATCACATCGCACGGATAGACTGCGAAATGTCGTTGTAATGGCCTTATACGTGGCTCGATGTAGCGGTTAATTGCATGTAAGAGAATCGAAAGACGCTTTATAGGGGCCATTAGTTTGTCGATATTGTCTGCCTTTTGTGTATCATGAAAAAAGATAGTATAGGTTTTCTTTATACATAAATTTTTTTCATTTATTGTTATGATTGTTTTATGGTTTGGCTTCATTTTGGTAAACTATAGGATCTGATTATAAGTATAGAGAATGTATATATGTATGGAACAGTTATGACTGGAATTGTGAAGCAATAATTTTATAATAAGAAGGCGATTCCTTTATCGTAAATAGAGTACGTATAAATAATAAAATCAACGCATTTATACAAGTCTGTTAGTAAATTACACTATGGTAAGATAATTGCAATATGGTAAGTAAATTACAATTATAGTAAGATATAATAACACATTTTAAAACCATGCGATTCTTCAATACGAATATTACTTTAGTCAGTCAGTTTTCCACACGATCGCGCGTTATATATATATATATATATATATAGCAAAAAACTAAACCGGCATCACGCGCAATTTCCTTCTTCGGCGCTAAATATCGCAATTCCTCATTGGCGTAAGTATAAAATCAATAATGGAGGGCGCGATTGCTCTGGATTGGAAAAAGCGGAGGGAAGGAGAGCTCGTCCGGTCTTATCGAGTACGCGTGCGAAGCCGAGACAAAGAAAGGGCGAGAGAGAGAGAGAGAGAGAGAGAGAGAGAACAGGTTTCCTCGAGAAACAGAGAGTGGGAGGAGAAAGAATGCACTGCACGATCATCGCATCTCTCGGACTACTATATTTCTTTTCTCTCGAACCCTCCGTCCGCGCACTATACACACTCGTGTCTGGATTTCTCTGTGAGCATGTATGTATATATGTACACTCGTTTAGCCTCGACGCTGATGTCGTGTTGGATGAGATGTAGAGCTGCAACCAGTTGTGGGTGTATGTTTATATAGGTGGATTCGAATTTTTCAGGTGGACTAATGGGATAAGTGATTATGGAGCGACGGGGTTGTATAGGTGATGGAGGGCTGAGATGAATTTTGCTCTTGTTGTTTTATGATATGATGTGTGCTTTGTAACATTTTGGCATTGGTATACGACGACGTGATCGATGATCGGTCAATATCAATAATAACAAAAAGCTAAACATCACTCAGCGGCGCTCTCAAGTGCTGTCTATATAAGGAGCTTCGCACTCAAGCTCGCTCTCTTTACCTGCCGCTCGCCGCCCGAAGACAAATTCAAAGATTATTTCGCTGAATTATACCATCTCACTAATGAGAAAAATTATAAATTACGTAGTGTAGTCCGAGGGACGGGGAGTGTCGTCAGGTGGAGAGCCATCGTCCAACAAATTCGAAATAGCTTCAGATAAGTTAAACGATTATACTTCGTTATCTCGTGCATAATAAGTTACAAATTTCTTGCTTTTTACTTTGTAACAAAAAATAAAATTAGTATTAAAACTATTTATTTCGAGTTACACGAAAGCTTTTATAAACTCTATACAATAAAAATGTATATTGCCACTCGATCATTATTCGAATATAATAAAATGAATATAATGTGAACGGTTTAATTTCCATTTGATTTATTTACATATTTCTCCTTACATTTATCCTGATAAGATTACAGCTTTGATTGTTAACAATTATATTGTATATGTTAGTCGGTATGAAAGCGGTGGATGTAAAGTATAAAAAAAAACAGATGAGTTTATTGTAAAGTTACAAACAGGAAAAGTTTAAAACAATGTGAAAAAAGTATAATTGGTTATGTCCAGTGCACGCAAGTGCGTAAATTGACCTTATTATTTGATGTGTAATAAAAAGAAAGTAATGTGCAAATTGTAAAAAAGTTTATAAAATGGTATTTATCTTTTTAAATTATGTTATTGTTACAATAACGCTTATTAATCAAATATTTCAAAACATAGTTATATAACCTTATAGATTTAAAACAATTATGCTTAAATAAATTTATTTAATGTTTTAAATTGAAATTTTTCAAAGAAAATTTCTAAAATTCATAATAGTTATTCTATTAACGACAAAAAATTTTATTTTTGCAAAATAATTTTCCATTTTAAAATAATAAAGAAGAGCTCAAATGTTTTAGCGTTCATAAACTTTATTATAGTAGCAATCGTAAAAAGATTTTCTCAAGCTGTAAAAAAATTGTATATTCTACAAAATAATATAATAATTTCAACATAGCTTATTAAAATCCTACTGTCCGTTTGAAAGCAAATAATCCAATAAATTACACATTTCGATTTTCATTATTCTGTATTATATTAAAATTTTACATAACAAGGCGATATATTACATACAAGAACACACCACAAGATGTCGGTCATCACCCACACAGCCAATCTCCGTGATAAAGTTTTTTTTTCAGGCCACCACCCGTTGTTTTCTTCTCTTAACCTCCGCACCCCCGACCAACGACCATACGTCGAGACTCTCCTGTACCATTGAATCGACTTCGTAAATATCAATTCCAACGCGGAGACCAGTAACATCGGTGCGGGAGCTATTTCGGTAACACGAGAGCGGAGTGCCGGTCGTTATCTACGCGTCTTTGGGAGAAAAAAGCAGTGGCTGGCCCTCAGGGAGAACCGAAATACGCTCGGCGTATAGCTGCTACCCGTGGCTACGTTATTGGTAACAGGAATCCCGATGGTACGGCTGGTGCGGAATTACGGTAACGAACTCGCTCTGTCGTCTTTTGTGGCGTAGCTCGCTGCTTTAAAATGAAAGGGATGAGTGGTGGTGGCGTTAAGGTGACTTCGTTTAAGGTTTTTTTAAGTGATGGGGGTGTACAAGTCTTTTAGAGAAAATTGGATTCTTATTGTGGAGAGTTGAGTAGGGTACTGAAAAATGTAGTATATTTAGAAGAAAAATGTTTTTTTGGGAATGAATTGTCAATTATTGAAAAAAAAATATACAATTAATATGATTTATATATACATATATGTGGAATGTAACATAATTGTTTAGTTGGGGCAAAGTTTTATTGCATGTTATTCGACAAATGTCTTTAAACACTAAACATTCAGACTATTGCCATAAATATTGGTCACATTCTCTTTCACAAAAATAATTCTCGTTATATAAGCATCAGCTATTAAGGGAAAAATTAACGAATTTCTTTCGACAAATGTAAACACTCGGGCTATCATTAACTACTTAGCACCGTCGTAATGCCTCGCGCTCTTTTCTTCGCTTGGGCATAAATTACGCGAGCCATTAAGGGCGAAAGGCATATAGGAGAAAAGAAATCTCGCGAGAACCGCTGGCACGCGAAACATTTCGTGCGCTACACTTTGGTAATGCAGTTTAACAGTCGGGTAATTATTGGCCAGGGTTTCTCAAAAGTACCGACATTGTTGGTATTTCATAACAGAGTCGAATACTGATGTCGCGGAAGATTAAGCGTGGCAAATGAAGAGTTAAAAGAAGACTTTACTGGTGAAATTTTTGGAGTAGAATTATTTGTATAGTGCGTAGACATTTTAACTTATTTTTATAATTTTAACGAGTTTACTTGTGTTTTAATTCTTTATATTATACAATAATTATTTGTGATATTTTCGTTTATGTTTATAAGTATACACTTCAGTATATTATTTAGTTTTTAAGTCCCAGAAGTGCTAGCATAATATTATATCATATACGAGATCGTGATAATCTGATGCTACTAAATATGTACAAGAAAGAATAATCCATGTACAAATAAACATAACAATCTATATGTGGATTGAATTTTAATTAAAAATGATAATAAATTAGTTAATGAGATATTGTGGTTTTCGTAAATTCCCAAGTTTTTCATAAAAAGAAAAATGAAATAACGATAAATTAGGAGATTATAAACTATCAGATCGAGCAATTGAGAAAATTAGGTGCGAGAATTCTCAAACACCCAGAGCTCTGATTCGTGAAAGCACCAATTGTGCAACTTTAATCTACATACCATCAACGATTTAAAATCATTATCTCCGCATTTGCAATCTTGGCGATATACATATAATATCAACACGCGCACAACGCGGCTATATACAACGAGCAGTAGTAGCAGCTCAGTTTTACGCGCGTCATCAGCTCCTGCGCCGACACGCGAATTCGGCCTTAGCGTGCATTACTACACAGCTTAATTTCGCGTGCGAATGAAATTTCCCGTGCGCGTAAACTTACCACCGACGCAGGCAGCTTGTGATGCATGGCGCAAATATAACACACAGTATGGCTGTAAAGCTTCACGTTTACGGCGTGCATGAATAATGAAATCGCCGCAAATTTTAATGTCAACGCGCACGTACAGGTATGGATATTGCACAGGTGTTTTGCGAAATTTTTACTGGGACATAAATGCAACGTTCATGTATTATATATTTGCTGGATCCTTTTGATTTTGGGTTAACGATCGGTCGGGAAATTTCCCTTTGAAGGGTTTAAGGGCCGTGTTCGAGATTGTTATGGCGATTTGAACGAAATTTTATAGCTTTTTTAGTAATAATCGAACGAATGATGCGACGGGAATATGTGTATCGTAATTGTGTCGCCTAAGTGTCGAGATTGCTGGAATATAGATTCTCATATTAGTGAAACGTCAGTTATTAGTATATCTGAATTTTCTTTGTGAAATATATTACTTTGTCTCGACTAATTAACTTTAATAATATTAAAATTTAATACAGTATCGACAATTATTCACGCATAGTGACACGAGTTTTCTTCTCATTTCGAAATAATCCTTGTCAAAAAGCTTTTCATAACCGAATGTTTAAATTTAATGAGAGGAGAGAGAGAGCAAGGGCGAATGAAAGTCAGTACACGGGAAATCCCCTTTTGCTGCGGAGCACGCCCGTACATTCGCGGCAATTAGTACTTATTCCGCGCTTTTAAAATTCGATTACCAGCGGCCTTTCAATGTAGAACCGGCCGGATAACTCGATCAGTGAATTAATATTCGCCCGCGGGCGACTGGCCTCCATTTTTGCTCTCTGCCGACGTCCATCCGCGCGAGCTTTAATTAAAAAATCAAATACACCAAGGCTCTGTCTTTATATCACTGCTCACTAGTGCACTTTTTTTTTATCAACGATATAGAGCTTTTGCGAGGTTTGCGTAATCGTATAGATATATTGCGCAGTGAATGTTTTGCGCAGATGTTTTGAAGTATGGGATCATATTGAGTGGAATCTGCTCACTTGTTTTATGACAAAAGTGTTTTTCTTTCATCTTTCTCGATACCTTTTGTACAATTACTTTTTATTAATTGTATCAATGGTAGTTACTCTTTACATTTATATAAATCAATAATGGTTCAAAACCGATTTCAAGTTTATTTTAAGAGGATAATAACTAATTGAAATTCATTTTAAAGGGAAGTTTTCGCGAAAGCTTTCATTTGACAATACCAACTCTAGTACAATCATTTGAGAGGATGATGTTTTTCTACGAAAATAAAGAGTTATAAGCTTGTTAGCTTGAAAAATGAGATTTCGTTAAAGCCCCGCGATTCGCGATCGACTTTGGAATTGGAAAATATATTTATATTAAACTTTATGAAATTTAATTTGAAGCAAATAAATTATATCAAATTACTTTTTTTTCAAAGTCGATTTCAGGTTATTACATCGTCTTGTTTCAAGGAAATGATATTGTTTATCTTATAATGAATACATCTTATACACGGTCGAAATTGTGTATTTTATGTATATTATCAAACAAGTACACAAATCGTGTATAGAATAAACATACAAAAAATTTATTATAACTCCATTTATTTTACATTTACATAAAATGTACTTTGTCCCTACTCAATCTTAATTATCCAAAAACGTGTTATTAACTCTTTTTTTGACACGAAATTTGTGTCAAAACTGGATTTAACTTTCAACGGTGTATTTGCCTGTTTAACAGCCATTAAACTGGCTGTTTAACCATGTGGAAAATATTTTTTATCTATATCGTTATTGGTAAATTAATTTAATGATTTTATGATTGCCGGAAACAACGTAATAGTTTCTTGCATGCAAATAGGACACTAGGAAGGCGTGTAAGTTATACAAGATATTTGAAAAATTAATGACACTATATAGTTTCCAAATTTAAATAACAGTGACATTTCTTTCAGCGTGTATACACACGTTAATACATCTAAAAAGGGCCACTTACGTAATTCTAGATACACATCCTTTGTAATTTACATAGAGGCTGGCAGACAGAGAGCTAATTAGCAATAGCCACCCACCTAGTCTCACGGCATCCACTTGACCCGCGAAAATTTCTCTGCCAGCTGCCGCGCGTGCGCGCCCGGGCGAGGCCACTTTTTGTCGTCTTCGAAGCAACGAATTTTTTCTTTTTTTTTTTCTTTCTCACTTTTTGGAGACCATACGGAACTCGCGCGCGCTTGTGTACGCCTGGTCCTCGGGTCTCGAATTTCCGGCCACCGACGCCGCCTGCGTTGTAACACGAGCACGGTATATAGGATGCTTTTGCCGCGACTGCGGTTGCTATATAGGAAGTCTTTGATAGCGATGAAAGTGCTTGAGAGGTAAGCTGGTTCAGCATAAAGGGCTGCTTAATTAGTGTGATGTGGAAAAAATTATCTTTCCGTGGTGAGAGGAGAATGGGACAATGTATCATTGTATTGATTGTTTGAAAAGTATTTGGATAAAGTGTTGATTTTTTAGAAAATAATAATATTCCAACCAAAAGTGAACTGCGATTCTATACATGGAAAAGTACTTTTTTGGTGTTAAATATATCTCTTGAAATTTCTACACTAAACATTTTGTAGTTTACACGATTTCTTTGTTGTCTTATATTACAGGTGCTGTTCATATTTAGTTTGAAACTAGATCCATATGGTTTTTAATTATGGCTTGACATAGTTTTCAAGAATTCGGGTTACCTATATAATGTTACATTTTGAATTTCTTGCTAAAAACTACACTGTCTTGTTAAAAAGCTGTCTTATTAAATTTATATAAAAAAGCCTGTTTTTGAGATTGCGAAATAACTATAGATTCTCAATTTATCTTGACTATTTTTTATTTTTTTATAAGTAAACAATTAAGATGTGCAAACAAATAGTTCGATAGTTTTTATTTATAATTTCTATTTATACAATAACAATGTTTTGACATATATAGTGAATCTAATACTTTTATGTTATTTAAATTGTTCACCCATATAAAAGTTTAAATATAGTTTGATCGGTGTTGTACTGATGTTGTAAGCTTTTTAAGATTTTGAACAATATTTTACTCAATTGATGTATCAAATAGAAAATATGTGTTATCTCAATACGCTATTTTATAAGTTACAAAATTCTATTTAAATTTAGTAGAAGAAAGCAGGAAATTTTAAAACTTTTTCTTCCCTCTCTAATTGATCTATCTATATTCATAGTGAATCTTCAAAGTATCATATTTTTCTCTCGTATTTTACGTTTTACCCATAAAATCATAAGTTATGACTGAATATACTATATGGCCGCCTTACTGAGCCACTCACCCTTATACATTATATAATTTCTTTTATTGTTATTTACAGAGACTTTTATACTTGACCGTTGCCTCTCGTTATCTATATACCATACCCACACAATTTTATGCAGAACTGTATTCCGCAATTTTTCGATTTTCCATTGTTCAAGAACCTCGTCCGTAACATCCCACCATCCTCACGCACACATGCTCACCTTTTTCCCTTGCGCGAAATGCATCTCATACATTCATGCATGCGCATCTCGTCGC
This sequence comes from Torymus tubicola, assembly GCA_035583055.1. Taxonomy (NCBI): domain Eukaryota; kingdom Metazoa; phylum Arthropoda; class Insecta; order Hymenoptera; family Torymidae; genus Torymus; species Torymus tubicola. Next base: position 44,646 of record JAWWEQ010007590.1, read on the forward strand.
CCGCGCGTCTGCACGCGCGTTTATTTGCACATATTTTCCTGCGCTCCGCTCGCGCGTCCTTTGGGTAAAAGGCCACCGCGACTGGACGCTTTGATGTACGAGTCAAGGTAGAATTTGTCGATCCGCTGAGATCGATCGTGGCACTCGTGGACCGCGAGAGCTCGTTAATGCAAATCATACGCGCCCCTCTAGCTGTCAGCCACGCAATGAGGGAGGAGGGGGCGAGAGACGTCGCTGCATAAACAATGCGCGCGTCGGGATGGAATTTTAAGACGAGAGAAGTTCGCTACGTCAGATTCGAAGGGGAGATGTTGCTGGTTTGTTTGCGTCGGTTCTTCTCGATGTTTCGTTTTGTTGTGGAAAGACTTTTTTTTTTATGTCGAGTTGTATATGCTCAATTTTTTATATAATTCGAGGTTACAGTTAACTTTTCAAATTGGATTTGTAAAATTGTTATACTGGTTGTGGGATGTTGATATATTGATAAATTATGAAAACGTATCGTTACGTTTAAGTTGCAAAAGTTGATAATTGTATAAAAGTTAAAAAGTTAATGTACATAAATTACTGCAAAATTCATTTGGTAAAACAATATGGAGTTTTGAAGTTATTTTAGTGCTAGGCTGGCGTTAGTATAGCGCGCCAGTTTTACTTTCAGTACGGAGATAAAATCTATTTGCTGTAACTTAATTTACGAGGCAGGACTACTTTCTTAAACTTATTCTACTAAAAGTATAATAAAATTTGTAGTAAAAGAAAGGATATGGACTTTTTAGCATGCAAATAGATCTCTGCATAATTAAATTATAAATTTTTATTTGTGTTGTTATGTGTTTTGCTTTTCGTATTCTCTTATAAAAGATGAAAAATTGATTGTGGTTTATTATACATTATTTATACTACTTATATTTTTGTATTGAACAGTAACCTTTGCAATAAAAAGAGTAACATTATAGCAAAACGTAAATTTTTCCTATCAAACTCACTGTTGATCCAACAAAATATGTTCTTTCTTCTTCTTCTTGAAAAAAAAAGACATTATCACTACTAAATATCGATGCTGCCTGTATTTCGGAGCACCCCGAAACCACAGTAATAACAAGCAAGTCCCTTCACAAATTACAACACGCAGTGCGAACCAGAATGATCATGCTCCACTTTAAAACCCACATGCGAGCCCATCGACAAAGAATACTATACCTTCGTACCCAGACATTTGCATTCGTCTCAACCTGCCACTTACACGTGCGCTATATACGTACAGCACAACGGCGAAACCTTATCGACAGAATCCTCGCGCGTATATATATACATGTACGGGCGCCGATAATCGGGGAAAAGCGTAAGCACGCGTGCGCACGCGCACAGGAAAATTCCTTAGCGTGTGTCGAAGACTTAACGGCCGCGAGCAGATTTAGATAGACCGAGCCACGTATTAGCATTGTAATTTATGCTCGCGAACCCGCGAATTTCCGCAGTGAGGTTCCGTTACACAGGTGCTGCGCAATCCACGCCTGTATATATACATTAGTGGGGCTTCGCCCTCCTGCTCGCTCCGCTCGTCCCCCCCCCCCCACTAGGACGACAAGCTTTTTATAACAAAAATGTAAAATGAAAATGTTTAAAAAATTTTAGCGGTGAATCCGGATGGAAACGTGTGAAATTATTTATTTTTTTCACGCCTGCCATGAGGTAGATAGACAGGCGCCTTATTTGCAGATGTTCCCTTTTGTAATACGATGCGACCACTTTTTATACATGATATATCAAGTTTATATAATGGTCAGTTCCAAGAAATAAAGTCAAAATTTTAGGTTTATGTAGCAGTCAGCTTCAAGTGACCACATAAAAATTTCAATTGTACCGAACTCTGAACTCCGAGCCGCCACATTATAATTATAAGTTTGCCAGATAGTAATTACCTATATTTTTTTTTAATTTATTGTTAATAATGCAAGGAATAGGCTTTTTTGTAATAATATCACTTAGCATATTACATTAATATATTACGTAATATTATTACAAAAAAGATACCTTTACAAACGAGCCTATCCATCTACCTCATGGGTGGCGCAGAAAAGATACACGGAGAAAATATTAGTGTAAAAATTACATTCAATTCTTGAAAAATTACCATCCTGTGTAAGGAACGCAGCTACAGACTGTAATAAGTAAGATATTTACTATTTAAGCCAATAAAAATTATAAAACAAAGGCGAAAAATTACTATTCTAGTATGGTAAAACTTATAATTCATAAATTTTACTGCAGGAACTATGGTAAATTTTCTTATTCGCGTAAAAATTTTTCCTATAAAGATAGGAGACTTTACAAGGCCGGATAGTAATTTTCACAGGCAGTATATATAGCATATATGTATATATATTATTACACTAATATTTTCTCTGTGTAGAAAATCAAAAGACGGTACACTGTACATTATTACTTTTTAATAGATTGAACCCGTCATGAGTATTTCATTTGTGATAGGTGACACCAGAAAGCCCTAAGTAATAGGTTTTATCAATATTTTCAATGATTTTAATTGTGGTGTCCGCCATCTTGAATCAACCATTTTGGATCGGCTATATTATTTCAGCCATATTAGATCGGCCATCTTGGATTATCGATCCTCGGTCGGACATCTTTGATCCGCTACCTGGGATTGTCCATCTTGGATCGGACATCTCTGATCGGCCAGCTCAAATCGGCCATTTTGAATGAGCCATCTTATATCGGTCATCTTGAATCAACCATCTTGGAGCGGCCAGTTGAGGTGGGCCAGTTTTGGTCGACCAGTTTGGGTTCGGTTGGGTTGGGTTGGGTTGGGTTGGATTTGCCAATTTGGATCGGCCAACTTGGATCGGCTATCTTGGATCGGCCATAATGCATCAGTCATTTTGGATTGGCCATTTCGGGTCGACCATTTTGGATGGGCAATGAGGGGGGATGAGGGAGGATGAGGGGGTGTGAGGGGGGATGGGGGTATGGGGGGTCTGATTAGCAAAATTTTCCTTACAACTATATAATATAGGGAGATATATATATATATGGCTTGAAAATTTAGCGGTTGATTTCAATGTAAAATTATTTATTGGGATTATTTTACGTGATTTTAAGTTTGTAAACGTGAGTATCCTACCCTGGTGGAAATCGAATCCATTTTTTAGCTAATAAATGACCATTTTTACTGGTACTGGCTATAAAATGGCAAC
>JAWWEQ010007620.1:0-47799 GCA_035583055.1 Torymus tubicola
ATGAATACTTTTATCCCAAAATGATCGGTGAGATAGGCATACGCGGACCACCTGATTTGAGATGGATTCGGCCTAATCATAGTCATACAGATGAAATACACTCGATTATTGAATAACTTCGTGAGGCAGGTTGTATAATATGAAGAAAGTACATTTTGACGCATGTGATCCAGTAGTCCATACTATGTATGTTTGGACTTATGCTAGCCGAGCAGCACGTCATGGGAAATGGGAACAAATAGCACGTGATCGAGAACGTTTTAAAATGAGAATTAAAAAATTAAGTAAAATCATTATTACGTATATGTTACGTCATCAAAGACTCCATCGGTAACATCGTCAACGCATGCACTACCAACCGGTGAAAAGTTATGTCATCGCAGACTCCATCGGTAACGTCGTCAACATGCACTACCGATAGATGCCTCTGCTTGTTCTCACCTATACAGGTGTGCATCTGGGGCGAGTGGTGGGGGGATCCAGAACCAGTCCTCCTTTTCAGGACCACTATATAATAATACCACGTATGAACATACTGTTTAATATCATTTCATATACACTCACATAATATATAGACCCATGTGCATACGGATCTCTCTCTCTCTCCCTCTCTCCCTCCCTCTTCCGCCCTCTCCTCACACACACACATACACACAGCCTCATCAATTCCCGTACGGGACAAATTTCGTATTTTCATTTACCTAAACAACGATTATAATTATCGTAATTAATGTTTTTATTATTTGTTTATATGATTACGATAGCTTCATTATTGTTTCTTTACTATTTAATAATGTTGTATACCAAGCGGTATGGTGGAACAGTACAGCGTCAGCAATTCCTGTACGGGGCATTTTTTTATCTTTGTTTGCATAAACACCAATTAATATTATCTTAATTGATGTTTTCATTGTTTGTTTATGTAATTAAGATAGTTTAATTGATGTTTCGTTTACTGTTTATATAAACGAGTACATAAAACAACTATTACGGTATTGTTATCAATGTTTATGTAAACGAAGATAAGCTTTTTATACTATTAATCAAGCCGCTTCAAGCTGTAAGAAATTTTCAGTTTCTCAGCATTATTTGATTAGCTCAATTCTGCTTTATTTTTCATTAATGTATAAATGTAAAAGATTATAATAGTAAAAAAATAAAATCAGAAATTAACAGAGAAGAATAGAGCTTACTAGAAATATAAAAAATTATGTTATTTTAGTAAAATAATGCCGAAAAAACTCAACATTTTTTTACAGTTAGATGAAGGGCCTCGATTGTTTCACACACGAAATGAAGCACCAGAAGTTATGTTTCTCGCATGACGCAAATTAAAAACTAATGCCCTTGCTACTTGCTAGTGCGCCAAACCAGTAACACGCACATGGGTTCAAATAAGACGGATAATAAAAAATATTTATTATTGAATTCACGATCAGTGTGCAAAAAGTAAATTACTTCGCGTAAACTCAAAATGCTCAGTTTTAGTGAGTTCATGCTCACATTTTGGTGCGGGAACATTCATTTTTCGATATATACTCTCAAAATTCAGTGTAGATTAGAAGTCTTGAAATATTAATGGTTCTCATCGACTATTTGAACTACATGAATAGAAATTGAAATATGTGAGCTAAATAAACTATTCAGTTAAACTGTTTAAATCAAACTATTTAAGTTTCGTGAAGCTACTGAGATCACATCGAATTATCAAACTACGTCAAATTATTCACAGTATATGCAAACTTTAAAACTGTGTTAATTTTTTTAACTATGTTGAAAGTTATTTTATGTTGTTATTTGTCGTAGAGACATAAAATAAGCTTTTAAATTATAATATAACGTATCATTTTCATAATTTTTCTCTCTTTTATTTCCATTTTTTTCCTATATTTATAATGGTCGTAATAATATTTTATTATTTTCAACGGGACATACATTAAATATATAACGAAGTACACTTATTTTTTATATTTAATTGCTATTTGGGTACAGCGGAACAGTGCAAAGAATCTTATGTATATATAGTAATAAAAATATATAGTAATAAATATGTATATAACCATATATGTGAAAAAAATTTATATAAATTATACATAAATTATATATAATGCGATGTGCATAGATTATATGTATGGAATTGAGTATGCATAATCTATGCATAGTCCATATAAAATTTGCACATAGCAGGAGGCGATACTTATATTAGAAGAATACAGGAATAGGTAGATATGGGAGGGAGAGAGAGAGAGAGGACGAGAGACGAAGGAAAATGCTGAAAATGTTATTTAGAGAGAGAGCAGCGATCTGACCAAGGCAGTGGTAAACGCGCGGCGACGAATCGATCCGAAGCGAAGGTGACCCGTCATCAGCGGGGAAGCAACGAGAGTTCTCCGATAACGGGGTGACCGACACGATCTGACTGCCGGTGAATCTCCAGTCGCCTTCATTGATGAAGGACGCGAAAGCGGACCGGTTAGTCTCCATCTTGAAGAAGCGTGACCGAGCGACGTTCCCGAGGAACACGAGTCGGCTTGCAGTGCAAACGAGTCCACCAATCTCTGAGACGCTCCAAGGTTTACGCCGCTGAGGAACCGACATAGCCACGCAGCTCTTCAAGCCCTGCAGTAGATCCGTTCTCCTGTATATGCCTTGCTCACGCCGTCGTGGTGGGTCGCCGTCGCAGAGAGACAGAGAGAGAGAGACCGAAAATTCTGCTACAACCTCATCGTTGCATGATGGAGATCTCCAACTGGAAAATAGAGATTTTCACAAAGTATGGGGTTTTTAAATGAAATAATAATCTGTTAAAATTGAAATACTTATCTGATAATCGCCTTGAATCGGAGTTAACCGTCAACGTACATTAATCGACACCGAAAATGATCTAGACCGAGATGAAAATATTTTCATGTCCAGTCGATATGAACTTGCCGCATAACATGTTTTATCAATATAACCTGAAGCGTCGTCAATACACTGCATATTAGCTAGTTTCATGTGGTTTGAGCTTAGTAAAAAATCGCAGTTTTCCGTCGATTAATTTTCTCACTTATTTATCATGTTCCACCAAATGTAACTTTAATAAAACTAATTGACGGAATTCTACGATTTTTTCGTTGTTTACACCAAAAGATACTTTGATTTTCCATGTTGTCGTTAAGTGAAAATTTTACTAATTTCAAACCTCATGAAACTAGAAAATATACAGTGCATTGACAACGCTTCAGGTTATATTGACAAAACATATCGACTGGACTTAAAAATATTTTCATCTCGGTGTAGGTCATTTTCGGTGTACATGAATGTACATTGACGGAAAACTCCGATTCAAGGCGATTATCAGATAAGTATTTCAATTTCAAAAGATTATTATTTCATTTAAAAACCCCATACTTTGTGAAAATCTCTATTTTCCAGTTGGAAATCTCCATGGCACCCACACTCTACACAGGGAGGTTATTCTACGCGGGCATACTCTACATAGATTTTCTCTACACACACACACTCTACACAAGCTTTTAGGTGAAAAATTCTAAAGGAGCATACTCTATACAACTTTTCTCTACATGCGCACACTCTACACACGTTTTTTAGGGGAAATATCTAAGCAAGCATACGCGACATAGTTATTTTCTTTACGAATATGTCCTGCACATAAACTTTTTAGTGAAGATTTCGAAGTGACCGCACTCTACACAATTATTTATTCTTTTTCCTTCATCGAATATTCTCATAATAGTATATTACGATACATGTGCCTTAAGAAGCCCATTATTGCACGGCGCAAGATTAGCGCCCGAGCGCAGCGACATGTGAATATGAGAATGTACTATTATGAGAATATTCGATGAAGGAAAAAGAATAAATAATTGTGTAGTGTACGGTCACTTCGAAATCTTCACGAAAAAGCTTGTGTAGAGTGTGTGCTTGTAGAGAAAAGTTGTGTCGAGTATGCCAGTGTAGAATAACCTCCCTGTTGTAGAGTGTGAATGTGTAGAGTATAGGCGGTGCCATCTCCATCATGCAACGATGAGGTTCTAGCAGAATTTTCGGTCTCTCTCTCTCTGCGACGGCGGCGCGCCGCGGCGGCGTGAGCAAGGCACATATCAGAACGGATCTACTGCATGGCTTGGAGAGCTGCGTGGCTATGGCGGTTCCTTGGCGGCGTAAACCTTGGAGCGCCCCAGAGGTTGGCAGACTCGTTTGCACTGAAAGCCGGCTCGTGTCACTCAGAAACGTCGCTCGGTCATGCTTCTCCGAGATGGAGAATTACCGGTCCGCTTCCGCGTCCTTCATCAATGAAGGCGACTGGAGATTCGCCGGCTGTCAGATCGTGTCGGTCACCCGGCTGTCGGAGAACTCTCGTCGCTTCCCCGCTGATGACGGGTCACCTTCGCTTCGGATCGATTCTCGCCGCGCGCTTTCGGTATAGGCTTGGCACTGCCTTGGTGAGATCGCTGCTCTCTCTCTCTCTCTCTCTCTTCAAATTACGTCCTCAGCATTTTCCTTCTACCTATTTCTGTACTCTTCTAATATAAGTATCGCCTCCTGCTAGTCGCGTGTCGCTCGCGCTCGTTGTTCTGCTAGGCATGGGCTATGTATAATACACAATATGTGCAGATTGTATATGGACTACGCATAAATTATGCATACTTAATTCCATACATAATCTATGCACATCGCATTATACATAATTTATATATAATTTATACAAATTTTTTATTAGCTGGTACATGGTAAAAGTAGTGATGAGTATATAATTTCAATGATTCAAACGTAAGTATAACGATATTACTTACCAGCAACTCCTATCGTAAAACTGTTATCATATAAAATTAAAACTTTATACTATTGTGATCTATGATAACATTTATTTTACTTGTAGCGTACATTGAAAAATATAACTTTCATTGCAAGAAAAGTGATCGTTATAACTGTAAGTAATTCTACATGATATGATAGAAGACCGCATTTATAATAATGTTCTTTTCGATGTTCACCAAAATAATACTTAAACACAAAAATATTCTTCTCAACCAAACTTGTAGCTTATACATATAATACGTGACCTACCGATGCTTTTTTCGTATAAAAAAAGTTGTAATCCGAAGTTGAGTTTTACCTGTTCTTTGGAACTTCATTAATTTCAATTGTTTCTTAAAATTGTACTTTCACCAGACCTAATGTAATTATGGAGCGACAGCCATGAGTAAATCGTAGAGCGTCATTATCCCATGAATAAAAAATGGATCTGAGTCAACTTCGCACAAAGCGTAGGCCTTGTGTGCGTTTGTTACGACAAACGATTGTAGCCACACAAAAAAAACGCAGAATTTTACAAAAAGAAAGTATGGAAATTTACGATAGCAGGTACTTCAGGGTCAATAAAAAAATCGTAAAAGCCGTAGGACTTTGGCCTTACGAGGATAAAACAAGAAACTTTTTCATACGATCAGCCATAATGATGTCTATGCTAATAATGACTTTGCCTCAAGTAAGAGAATCAGTTCAAATGTATTATAACGGTTGAATTTAACGACAGTAGAAACTTATTTGTCTTGTAGCTGATTTTTTCCACATATAATAATATTTAATAATTTCATTTTAACTAATTCAATTTTATATAAATTCTTTACATTTTTACGTTCAAATTATTGCGATTGCTATACCATTTTATGTTAATAAAAATGTTTGTTTCTACAGTTTATTCGTTTATACAAATTTTTTGGCAAGGATTTAGAAAAGATGTTGGAAAATATGTTATTTATACTTTATTTATTCGGAATATCAATAAAAGTCGTAACTGCAAATGCTGCTGAAGATAAGGTTAGTCACTCGAGATAATATAATAGTGCATTCCTTATCTTTTACATTGTGTTTTTTTTAATTAGTGCCAAAAAAGTTTTTTTTATCTGAGGAAAGTGAATGGGAATTTACAATTTTCATATATCGTCCGAGATAAACTTACATTTTTTGTTTGTTTGAGTATAGAAACTGTTAAATAATTACAAATTTTTTTAAAAACTTCCTCAAGTTAAAATTTTTTTTCTTTAATAAAAAAAATTTTCCTTTTAGAGGAAAAAGCTCTTTTCCTTCACTATACGGAGACCCTAAAAAATCTCAACTTTACACGATCCACTTTACAAGTATGAAAAGCGACAATTTTCAAAATAGTTATTCATAAAGCTGCGTAATAAATTGTTTGATTCACTATGTTATATATTAATTCTGTAATCATATTTTCAGATGAAAATTGTGTATGAAAACACTGCAACAGACTTTCAAACAATAGTTGATGAAGAAGAACGAAATATACTTTTTAGATACGGTGAACGTGGACGAAAAATTACTGTTGTTTTTATAAGTATGCATTACTTATTATATGTAATTTATGTTTCGATATAAATTGCACAAAACTTTTTGCTTAAATTTACATTTACGCATGATTCATTGTCGTGGCATATTAATTTAAGATATCTTAAAAAACAATCTTAAACAACATCATCAATTAAAAATGTTGGTTACACTAAAAAGTTTGGGCATAGTGATATAATAACGCTACATATAGTAGACGCGAAAAATCCGCTCTTCGTGGTATTTTCTTGTGCTCCGAAATTTCACATTAACAAGAAGAGCAAATTGCACGAGGCACTTCTTTATGACAAATAGAAATAGAAATAGAAATAGAAATAGCCTTTATTTTGTAAATTTACAAAAATAAAATACATGTAGAAGTCTCTGTATCGCCGTATGGTTCATTATCAATAATATCAAGTTATATAAATCACATATTGTATTGCACATTCGTTCGTATATATATCACAGTTGGTTAAATAAAGAGACACATGTCTCAAGCTTACTCCGATTGGACCATTTATTCCGAGATTCAAGCTATTTTATGCTCCAAACTATTTTTGATTAAAATAGAGTTTCTTTCTGTAGTTATATAGCTTAATCTCAGTTATACATATAGATTGAGAAATTTATGAACAAAGGGAATACAGCTAATACTTTAAGCTTTATCTCATTAAAAAAATGTAGATTTTTCAAAAAGTTAAAGGCTATCGAAAATAGAATAAGAAGATCGCTTAAAATATCGCGAATCCCGAACACACATCCCTGGTGCTCCCTTCGTAAGAGGAGTTAGTGCAAACAGGGAACACCTCTGAAAACCTTTAAGAGTTCAAAGGAAACCAAAGAAAAGATGTCGCACCAGCTTCAATTTCACTTTTATTTTAAAATTAATGCCAACCAATTAATACGTTACGTTTTTTTCACTTAACCGTTAAAGTTATTCTTCCATTGTAAATTTACCCATGCGTTCTGACGCTAAGCTCATATCACTAACATTTATTTTCTTAGTATATATGTGCTCAGCAGTAACCGTTTTCACCTCAGTACCAATGACTCCGATTCTTCTTGATAAGTGGAAGCCATTGAACCAGTCAAGACCAAAACTTTTCATCTGCAATGGTGACTTCTTTGTAGATAGTGACGAACACTACGGAAAAATCTATCTATTCGAATGGTGGACTTGTGCCCTGACGGTTGTTGTGCTCTGCTCAGTGGATCCATTGTACGCGGCCATAGTTGAGCATTGTCTAGCATTATTTGCTATTGTCAGGTAAAAAAAAATTAAAATTTTCGTTACCAGAATAAGTACTACAAAAATAATATGGTTTTGCTTTAATAGTCTTCTTATGTTTTGTTAAACATTACAATTCTATGAGATCCATATCACTTTTGCATTGAAATTTGATAGAGGTGGGTACCAAAAAGGCGAACGTTCACTTCGTATTTGTAGCAAAATGTTGAATTTTTTTTCTTCGAGTTACGTTATTTACTCATGACGTTTTTAACGATGCATGCAATTAGAATGTTCAAATCGACGACTGTTCATTAAAAATTGAGAAAATATAATCAATATATTTGCATTCGAATTGTTACATTGTCTGAAACATTTATTATGATTTAGAGGACTTAAGGGTCTATTAGCTTTGAACGATATATATTTGAAAAATTTGTGATTGATTGACTCAAGTTTACTTTTAAGAGTATTCGTAAATGATGACCAGATTTGAGAGCAGTAAAGGAGGTTGGGTAACAATAAAGTTTTGAAAAGATGAATTATGGCAGAAGTATTATGAAAGTCCTTAGTATATTTTATAAAACCAAGAGTTTTGAATGATTTGGTGATAACGTAATCAATATGCGGTGCGAAAGTAACAACAGAGTCGAACAAGATGCCAAGATCCTTGATGACTTCGGCTCTAACTAATTTGATATTATTTATACTATAATCATGAATAACAGGACATTTTCCTTTGAAGAATGAGATCGTATTATATTTTTTTATATTGAGATCGAGTCTATTCTCATCACACCAGATAGCTAATGAATTGAGATCAGTTTGTAATAAACGAGAATCATATTCCGATCTTACAATTGTAAAATTTTCACATCGTCTGCATACAAGAGGACGTGAGCAAAATTTGAAACATGAAAATTTTTCCAACCATAAAGTAGAAAGTTCACAAGTGCGAAAAATAGTGAGTATTTAAATAAACTATTACTGCTTTTCGCCCTTATGATCAACCATCTACTTCACAGTTACGAAAATTTGAGAAAATAACGATTCGAATGCAACTATATCGATTATATTTTCTTTATTCTTAATGAACAGTCGACGATTCGAACATTATAATTACATGCATTCGTTAAAAATATCATGAGTAAATAACGTAACTCGGAATAAAAAAATTCGATATTTTGTTACAAATACGAAGTGACTGTTCGTTCATCCTATTTGATAACCATAGTATGCGTAAAATATTGTGCAGTATATAGCACTGATTTGGTAGTTTGTTTCCTGTTTGTTGTGAAATCATTACGAATTATGTTATATCAATGAGAATCCACTTTTATTTTTTTGACCTATCAAATTACGAATAAAATGATTTCACAACAAATCCATCATTTTTTTTTAAGATAGGAATACTTTTCTACAAAAAACAGATGGACTTGAGATTCTCACTTCTAATGATTGTGATTGATCGATTTGAAATAGACATGTACAAAAGTTTATTAGCTCACGATAAAGTGCACGAAGCGCATATTGACATTTCTAGTTTTATAAAAAAACTTATTACTGAATAATCGTAATTCTGTACATAAGTTTTTTTATGAATGATATTTATATATTTATTCATGAGTAATCACTCTATTCAATTATGTCGTATTGAACGTTACTGCGATCATTTTAACGGGGAACATGTAGGAATAATTAACATGTGAATTTTTTGAAGAAGTAAATCATCATTCTTTTGATCACTAATTACTCCTAAATTTATTTTTAAATGGATTCAGGTATCGTCTAGAATTATGTACCAAAATTTCTAACGACGAAAAGAATATGGATGGTTTGAGTGGTGAAGATAGAACATTCAGCATGATCGTGAAAACAATTCAATTACATAACAAAATTATAAAGTAAACGAATTTTATAAATATATTTAATTTGCATACTATTGAATGCTCTTAAGCGAGTGTCTACATAGCGTCTCATGTCCCATGTCTCTTGTCCCATGTCTCAAGCAGGAAAAAAATCGTTGTCTGATATCTAGTGCATTTTTTTCCTGATTGAGACATGGGACAAGAGAAATGAAACATGAGACGCTATATAGACACTCGATAATTACCTAAAAAAATCTTTTCAAAGGTTTACCACAATTCTAGAATCATCATATACTCAATATTTTCTGCTAGAAATGGGTGTCACTATTCTTCTTATAAGTACTGTGTCAGTGATGGTAAGTTATAACTGAACGATATATAGAAACGAAAATAACTTTAAGATAATCTTAAGCTTAACTTTTTAGATCTTGATAAAACTTCATCAAGTTGTTGAATGCATAAGATATATACTATTCTTATTGGGCGTTTTAATACATATGTTTTACTTAACTTGGCCAAGTCAAAAAATGATAGATTACAGTAGTAATCTTTATCAAGATACGTAAGTTTATAAATGTAATATACATATATTTTTTTAAATCTGTATATTTAAGTAAATGATATTTTTTTTAGTTACTTAAATGAATGGTATGATTGTTCTATCAAGTGTCAAAATTTACTTAAATTCATGACTTTGCGTTGCTCTCAACCTTGTCAGTTAACAGCCGGAGGAGGAATATATGTTATGAATTTTACGAACTTTGCAGCGGTATGTAGTTCTAAGAGCCAGATAATTACCTTTACATATTTATACTAATGTACAAACATTTACGTATGCGTGACTATCATTCTACGCGTTATACAACCCGCATCTGTAGAATTACTGACTTCTTCAATTTTACGGCTGGCAAATTTTTGGCCAATTACTGTAAATATGTAAAATAGCAACATAGAATGTAAATTCTCATTGGTTGATAGCATTTAAATGTACTTCTGGAAGAAAATAGTTTTGTCGATTATTTTAATTTTCTATAAATTGTTAAAACAAATAACTTTTGCTGAAATGTGCTAATTTCATATAATCACAACTTTTCTTACTATTTATGTTGTGAGAATTAATTTATCATTCTTTATATTTTAGGTTGTAAAAACTTCGGCATCCTACATCACAGTTTTCTCATCATTTCGATAAAGTATAGTTAGATGATATCATTCATTACGAACAATAGAATTACATTTATTTATTGTGTCTAATTGTAATTATTATTATCAAATTAAGTAAATTATTATCAAATTCACTGTATAGTTTGTCCTACTAGTAATATAAATAAATAGTATCTCATAAAAAATAGGCACCTGCCTAAACAACTAAAAAATGTTTTTTTTATGTTTCTTCTTTTACAATGTTCTTTTTTTTAAATATTTTTTTCTGAAAAAAAACTTTTACTGTTATAATTATATTTTCTTTTATAACTTGTTAAATATACACTAATCAACGAACAAAACTTCTTATAAAAGAATACTTATCCAGAGATTCTCTTCAACATGGGACATCTATTACAAAAATTAGAATTTAATTTTTATTTTATTTGTATTTTGATGATTCAGAAGAACTTCATCATCGTACGTATAATCTTTTCTTAAAACTACATCGTGGAGTTCTACAAACGCGTAATTGCAGTAACGCCCGCGCAGAAACATGTAATTTTCTCACCTAGAAAGATTCGCCACGTGGAACTTTACGGGGAATCAGAATCTAATAATTCATTCAAATGGTTATGGCTTGTGCGAGCCTTACAGCCTTTCATCGACATTATAGAGACATTGACAGGATATATTCACTATCTTTAGGTAAGTACGTGAATAAAGAATGGTATAAGTCATTCGGAGTAGTCGCATAATATTTTCACCTATACATGTCCATTTTATACGTTCATCATATTAAGGGGGTTATCGTGATTTTAAAATGGGTTCACTATTTATTTGTAATGTCATAAGTTATTAAAATATAATAATGTAATTACACACATATATGAAAGGTAAATACTTTCTGAACCAAAAAAAACTATTGTCGTAAAAAATTGTTAATCGGAGACGTAGATATATTGTTCAATAAGTAAAAAAGTTTCTTTCGCAATTTACCAACTTTTTATTTTTCGTTCGATTTTAATGTTTGACGTCTCATTTTACTCCTTAAACATTCGTCTATGACCCATCCAGGCTTATATTATGAAATAATTAATATATATGAAGCAAAATGTAATTGTTTACAGTACAATACAGTATAAACTTGAATTGTATTGTGCTTAAACTGTAAACAAGTACATTTTGCTTCATATATATTAATTATTTCATAATGTAGGCTTATATGGGGCGTAGATAAATGTTTAAGGAGTAAAATGAGACGTTAAACATTAAAATCGAATAAAAAAAAAAGTTGGCAAATTACGAAAGTAACTTTTTTACTTATTGATCAATATCTACGTCTTGAATTAACAATTTTTTGTGACAATAATTTTTTTCCGTTCAGAAAGTATGTGCCTTTTATATCCGTGTGTACTTATATTATTATATTTTAATAATTTATGACATTAAAATTAAATAGTGAACCCATTTTAAAATCACAATAACCCCCTTAAGCGCCTACTGTCTAAAGTTGAGTTAGTGGAAAATCCGACTATATATTAGTAAGAATTGCTCCACTGTAGAATTAGTAGATATTCACTAATAAAATAGTGAATTTTCACTATGAATTAGTGGATATTTACTAATTAAAATAATGAAATTTTACTATTTAAAATAGTGAATATCCACTAATTTTACGGAGCAATTATCACTAATATATAGTGGATTTTTCACTAATTCGACTTTGGAGAGTACAACTAGGATTTGGAGCAGATTTAGTTCCTCGATTCTATCCGAGCTTTTATTAACATATTTTGATTAGCTCAATCCGAATTTCTTGGGTAGAAAGTCTGAAAGTGGCACCTTCAGTTGCTATTAACAATTGTTATAAACAATTTACAAAAACACAATTTTTGTTAAAAAAATTTTATCATTTTTTTATGATATTTTCAACAACAATGCAGTTTTGCACCCTAATAAATTACTACAGTAAAAAAAACTTGCAAAATTTCAAGGGCTTGCAGATCAGTGTATATATACTATATTTATTTTAACTTACCAAGATCCAAGATTTATGTTGTTTAATTATGGACTTTTAATTTATAATAGATTACAATAGTATTTATTGTAATTTATTATCTTCCAATTTGAAAAAACAACCTTGTCGCCAAAGCGAGCTGTTTTGACGGAAAAACTGACATACTCTTATAAGTCTCTTTTTTCATTTTTTCATCTAGTCTCTTCTATTTTTCTCATTCTTTCACTACTATATCCAAACTATCCCCCTCGCCATCTAATCTCAAATGGGTGCCGAGAGACCACAGGATCTTCTTCTCTTCAACTTTTTCTTACGATTAATTTGCATGCTTCCAATTTATATTAACTATCCCCTTTTCTTACGCCATGCTCCATGCTAATGAAAAATATCACCACGAACCTCTTCTTCCCAGTCCTCCTTTCTTCCCTGTTTCTACTCACAACATGTTAAAAGACGAAAAAGATATTCCATATTATATGGTCTTCTTGCCTAAAGCTAACAAGACCAACGACCTCTCATTCTGTTTTTGATCTTTGAGATACTTTCAGTGACGAGATCGCATGGACTTTTATCTCCAGTAGTCTTTTTGAAGAGATGCAGATACAGTGTGAAGAACACCTCGATCTTTCAAATCAACCAGCAGGACTTTAGTCGTTAGCCTAATGAGAAAAATGCATTTGATGCATTGACCTCTTCAAGCTCGTCGTGTGAAACTGTGGGCTACTACACCAGCATTAGCATCACCAGCGCTTCTACTACCACCACTTCAACTACCAACAATGAAGGTAACACTATACTCTTCTTAGAGCTGGGGGCCTTTTATGATTTTCACCATTATGAAAAAAACCTGTTTTATACTCTCATATGCGATGAAGATGATCAGAATTTGGTTGACGTCTGTATATAGTTATCTGGCGGCCCTTATATACATCACAATCCCTACACACATTCATCACAAAAGCGCGACCAGTATTGATATAGACAATCAAAATCAAATTATAATCAATATACCATTCTAATCTATTACAAGTTGAAAGTATATAAACTATACAATGTAAATTCTGGTAAATTAAAATTAATGCTTTATGAACTAAGCTGTAAACTGTGGAATTAATAAAATACTAACTATACTACATACTACTATTATTTCTACTAGCTAACTAGCAGCAAAATTTAATACGCCATATTAGATTCGCAAATTCTGACTTCAAATTCACATGCAGCAACTACTATACAGCAACAAAAACTTGAGTATATTAAGATTCGGAAAGGGCCATATAAAACATAATTGATCAGTAAAAGGGTTACTTCAGCAGTATCTCATTTCAAAATTACGATGAGGTATCAAAAGCATGTGACTTATAAAAAAATGTTTTTCTTTGTAACAATAATTAAAAAAAAAAGTGGCTTAATCACTGTAACATTTCCAGAAAAGATACAATTATATCTACCATCTAAATTCGTTGGGTAAATAATAATTAGATTGCTTAAAAATATAATATTTTCTTTTGTTTTTTTTTTTGTAATTTTACTTACCCATGGAGGTGAAGAATGTCTTTTTAGTCCAGGAAAACTAGCTCGAAAAGGGGCAAAATCTTACCATGATTGTGAAACGCAATGTCTCAGCGGATTATTATAGTTTTTGATACTAGAAACATAATGTATATAAATGCTGTTCGAGAATAGTGAAATTTCATTGTTTAAACAATGTTCAAAGTTGAAAAAACGTTTTTGGTTTATATATTTGCAACCGTTGATCTGACAGACAAAAAGTCCTGATTGAAAGTTGTAGATATTAAAAGAATCTATCGAGTTTGAGGCTCGAAAAGTACTTGTATAGGTAGGTCTTATCCATCTTTATTACCAGCCATTAAACTGAATCTGAAAAATTATATTTTAAGGCTGCACGTTTTTTTTTACAGCAATTTCTACATTCTTGAGCCGTCATACAGAAGTCTGGGAGGGCTCATTTTAATCTTGAATAGTTGTACTTTTATGACCAAAAAAGACCTAAGCGATTAAACAATTAAAAGTTGCTTAAAAAACGCTTTAAAAATGTCCTCCAAAATATTTATGAACAATAGGCTCCCACGGTCAGACTATTATAGTTAGAAACTTCTCGAATATTCGTAAAGTAGGCATTTTTGAAGAAATTGTAAGACCTGAATGATTGCTCTAGCATAATTAGAAGTTGAGATAATCTTTATTTTTTAAATCACTGCGGCCTTATTTCTAAACATTAAGGAATGCAATATGGTGCTTTGCTAAGTTCGATTGTTGCTATAATAGTAAACAAATTTTGAATGTTATTTATTTACAAGGGCATGCATGGTTGATTGATAAAGACAAACCTTTTTAGTCCGTGAGCCGCTCGCAGCAACGGAACGCGCACAGCGGCTGCTTGGCAACTGGAGCGCATGCGTGCTACGACCCCGCGCGCGAATTTTTAACGTTTGCACTCGAAGACAGTAAAATAATATGAATTTTTTAGATATTAGGGACTGTCTTCATAAGCGTGCCTGTGCCTAGGCACACGAACTCTCAGTCAAGGGATTATATCGCTAAGTTGAAATCTGCTACTGAGTATGCTTAGTATGCTTGCATCCAATAGGATTTTTAACTTAGCTATAGTCCCTTGACTCAGAGTTCGTGTACCTAGGTACAGGCACACTTACGGAGACAGTCCCTTAGAGTCTTACTTGCAATTATAAATTTCTTATTATTATTATAATTAATTATTTCATGAAATAAATTAAACCGATACTATGTAATAATAATAATAATAATAGTATTATTCTTTCTTATTTTAATGTACTATGTAAATTGCTAATAATTATTAACTATTCGAGTATGCTAATTAATATATTATTTGAATGTGATAGTAATGTCGTAAAGAGATAAAATTACATCCATTTGGAAATTATGAATATTTTATTTGTAACTATAAGATTCTTTATAAAGATGTCATACAAATAATTATACAAATAGTATAAAAAATCATACAAATAGTTAATTATAAAGTATACACATGAAGGCGCTAATTCTAATAATAATTATATACAGAACTTATTGTACAATATTAAAGTAAAATCTAGTAAAATAGAGTTATTATATTTATTTCATGAAATAATTAATTATAATAATAATAAGAAAACTTTTAATTGCAAGTAAGATTTTAATATCTAAAAAATTCATGTTATTTTACTGCTTTGCGACCTTATTATTGCATTCAAATGATATATTAATTGATATTATTAATGAAATAAATATATTAATTAACGCACACAGAGATTTATGCTCATAAAATAAAAAATAATAAAATTCCGATTAGTAGAAGTCCAGAAAATGTATTGTCTTCGAGTGCAAACGTTAAAAATTCGCGCGCGGGGTCGTAGCACGCATGCGCTCCAGTTGCCAAGCAGCCGCTGTGCGCGTTCCGTTGCTGCGAGCGGCTCACGGACTAAAAAGGTTTGTCTTTATCAATCAACCATGCATGCGCTTGTAAATAAATAACATTCAAAATTTGTTTACTATTACGGCAACTATCGAACTTAGCAAAGCACCATATTGCGTTCCTTAATGTTTAAAAATATGGCCGCAGTGATAAAAAAAAAAAGATTATCTCAGCTTCTAATTATGCTAGAGCAACCATTCAGGTCTTATAATTTCTTAAAAAGTGACTACTTTGCGAATATCAAGTCGAGAAGTTTCTAAATATAATAGTCTGACCGTGCGAGCCTATTGTTCATAAATATTTTGGAGCACATTTTTTAAAGCGTTTTTTTAAGCAACTTTTAATTGTTTAATCGCTCAGGTTTTTTTTAATTGGTCATAAAAGTACAACTACCCAGACTTCTGTACAACTGCACAAAAATGTAGAAATTCCTGTAAAAAAATTTTTTTAAGTTAATTAATAACGTGCAGCCTTAAAAAATAATTTTTCAGATTCTGCTTAATGCCTGGTAATAATGGTAAATCTTAATATCTCGTGTGTAGAACTCAGTCCTTCCTGCCTTTTCGCCCTCCATATATAATGAGCACTAGGAGTCTGGAAGGAACTGTTTAATTAATATAAAATTATAGCGTTAAAAAAATCGTATCTCTATTTTCGTTTCTACATTTTTATGTTCTTCCTATAAGTGCATAATTTAATATTGTTTAAAATTTAAATAAATTTAATTTATTATTAATTAATATTCTGATAACTACCCATAGTTTGAGTGAATGTATACCATTACATAATTTATACAAGTTTATCGTTCGATTAGCTATACTTATTCCGTCACATAAATATAAATATAATAGATTAAAAGAGACTACAAGAATCATTTATCTGAATCATTCACGAATTAATGACAATGAATAAATTCCACAAATTATAAAATTGCATTATACAAATGATTAAGTTATACATAATAAGTTGATTGGAGGCTCAAGTCTCTCGGAGATTAATTAATGATGTCGAAGATTACGTTGGACTGATCGTCGGTAGTTGATAAGAATAATCGTTAATGATATATTTATAAACCAATCTTCAAAGTCGATATTTCCCAATGCGATAAGTTCCTATCGTGATCTTTTGTAATTATCTAATTGAAGGATCATTGGCGCAAGGTGACGATTCTTCAACGAAACCGGAGAGACCAAGAACGATTCCTCGTTGCATAAGAGCGAGTCCTTTCGCGCGTATTCCCCCACTACCTCGAGTACATATTTATTTTAAGATGTATTATTCGCATGAGTAATATTTACTTGTACCCATCGCACGCGTGATTTAGGAGTTCGTTACAACTGTGAAGCTATGCTAAATGCGTAATATGAAGCACTTAATCAGTGTTATTTTTTTTTTTTTTTTTTTTTTTTTTTTTTTTTTTTTTTTTTTTTTTTTTTTTTTTTTTAATTTATTGCAATGATAATATGAAATTACCGAATATCAGTAGGTAAAATAGTTGGAAACTATAATGATATTTTTTACACATTAATAAATACCAGTATAATATATACTCGATAAGCGAGCGATTGTTTTTTTTTCTGATCATTTTATACTTTAAAAAACATTTGAAATTTCCCGCCACTTCTGTTCTAATTATTCCTTCGCTCGTGACGTTATCATTTAACCGACGCCACGGCCATATTTGAAGCCGTCCCCCACTACTCACTAATACACGGCTTCTCCTGATGCCTGTTCGAAGTTCGAACGCGTTCTCTCCGTTCTCGCAGCTCGTAGCATTCAGTCGCATCGTGAGTACGCAGCAGTCCAATGGCCAAGTTTATTGGGAGCACCGAACGAGCCAACCTACGCGGTAGCGTCGCTGTCATGAGAAAACGCCTGGCCGCAGTCTACTTTCACCTACTAATCTTTTTCGTGAATTGATAGAGAATTAGTGTGATAAATCATCGTAACCAGAATTTTCGCAAGAACAATTATTACGTAAGATGAACGAAGAAAGAAGAGTGAGCAAACGTGATAACGTTCTTGGACACACAGTAAAAAACAGGTTAGATCATGCTTCGTGCCCTTTCGTTCTATGCCTCTCCGCGTCGCGCGCGTGCACACGAAGGCGCGTTGGAAACGCCATTTTCCTTTTCCGTGATCCTCTGTCACTACTTCGTGTGCGCTCACATATACACACACACACACACACACACACAAGTCGACTATAAAAATTTAGCCTGTTCAGCATGAATATGGTCAGACCATATGACTTAGCGTATTGTTTTCGCACGACACGTCAATTTTTACAGTTGATTTTGTTAGCTTCGCAGGTCTGTGATATGTGAAAGGCGCGAAAATTGTGAAATAGGGAGGGGGGAGGAGAAGAGCGTCTCTGTCACACACACACACACGTAGAGACGCGCACGACGTAATTGCGTCGCTTCATCTGGGGGAGAGGCAAGAGTCGATAAATGGGCAACGGAATTTCTACTATATTTCTCTCCTCGCTCTCGATGCTAGAAGGTAATCATCACTTTATTACTATGATGCAATGACACAAACTTTGCAACGTTTCTGGAGTTGTGTCTGTAGAGGCATGAATTATTCAAGAGTGAAGAAGACTTATAAGACAGTGAAAAGAGAGCAGAGTTTATTATCTGATTAGTTTAATGCACTTTACCATGGGAAGTTTTCAACGAATTTGTGTTTATATTAATTTTAAAGCTGATGAGAAATCCAAGATTTAAAAGAAAAGAAAAAGGAAAAAAAATGTTATTGACAATATTATATTCAGTAATTAAAATTCTATGGATATTGGAGCACAGGAAGTGATCAAATAACCTAAGGAACAAAACCCAGTCATCTCTTGTCAGGATGTAAAGTGTAATAATCCTTTTGATTGTCATTTCATCAAAGTAGATTATAGTAACAAGATGTCTTTGTCCCATCATGAAGAAGAAAATCAAAAGTTGTGGTGTAACAATTAACATGGCAATTTTTCTAAAACAGTGATGGAGTACTCAAAATTGAATCTATGCAAAGGTAAATTTTTGTTTCTATATATATTTTAACATTTATTTTTATTTATGGTTATTTCAAATCTAATATTTAATTTTTAACTGTTTCAGGTTTAAATATCATGGATACTACATTTGGTCAATTTTGGGATTAGAAATTTTGGCAAAGACACATTGGCTGACTAAATTTAAAGTACCAAGTTCCAATAATGTTCAATTATTTAGCTTGCTTAGAATTTTAATCAATCACTTGATATCTAAATTTAAATATCTTTTTTTGTGGAAGGCATTCATTTGCCATTTTATGATTATGCTGATGCTATTTATTAATAAACTTTTACAAAATCTTCCCTTTCCCCAAACTTTTCAGGTGCACCAGGATAGGAAATTCCACTAGGATTTTCCAACTACAGAAGGCCCTAGGATAAAAAAGAAAAAATTAAAATGATGCTTTCAGGTTCACACCATATTGGTCCACATCGATGGGTTGAAAGTTATTTTCATAAAATGAAAGTATCTTAGGTTTAAAAAAAACCATTTTATTAACATTTTTAAAAAGTTAAAAATTAATTTAATAGAAAAAAAACTTATTAACAATAGGGAAATAGGGAATTAAGATGATAGAATAATTTGAATAACAATTAATTTTTAGTTATTTTTTTTTTATTATAATTTATCATTAAGTAAACAATCATAATATTTTTTATTATTTCCAAAAATGGAAAAATAAATTCGAAAATAGATTTTTCGAAAATATTTACAGCAACTTAATGAGTCTGATGACAGATTTTTAATATCATTACTAAAACGAGATTAAAAAAAAAAAAGACTAAAGTTTTTACCGATTCGTAGAATACTTCAATATTCCTCAATTATGCAAAACGCTTATGCATCAGAGAAAACTAGGGCAAAAACTTGAAGGCGCAAAATATTTTTTCTCACAATTATAAAAACTAAGGTGGGACACGCGTAACAACAGTGCTTTTCTCTCTTTTGTACATGAAAAATAATATTCTCACGATTCGCGTAATATCCTCAATATGTATATAATTCGCTTCTATATACTGCTGACTCTTAACGCCCTTAAAACTAATATTTACAAAAACAAGTCGATTTGGTACTTAAAATAGTATGTACAACGCATTTAAAAACCTATGATCCCGCGCACTTCTCTCATTGAGAGTATACAAAACACATTTTTCTGCAACATTGTACAAAATTCGCATCACATTGTTCGCTGCAGTAATTCGGAATGATATCTATTTACAAAGGCTCTCTCGTACTCGTATTACTCTAAATATTTACATGAGCCTGCACAGCCCTGAGAGTTCATGGCCTTTTTCTACTGTTGGTAGAATAGAAAGTTTTTTACCCTGCAACGAGGGCTTGATAGCTGCAGGTATCAGTGGCTTGGCAGGTGCTGTTTCGACAGGACTCTCTACGACTTTCTTGTCTTTTTCCTTGGAGTCTGTAGGTGGCGATTTAGGCCCCAGATTCTTTGTGATGTTTATTTTTATCTTAGATGGGGCCGTAGGCATTCTAGAAGCTGCCGATTGGAACTCCACATTACCATCTATTGAACTTTTTACTTCCACTTGCGTCGTATCTACGGCAGCAGCTTCAGCAATGCTTTCTTCTGCTTCTACAACAAAAAAGAATAATTGCAATTAATTACACATTTACTGAAATATTTTGAGAACAATAATTTTAAGTCATAGTTTTTAATTTATCTTCTCTAAATCTATTCTCTAAAAAAAGAAATTAACTTATTAAATTAAAAAATGAAACTTACCAGTGTCATCAATAGGTTCCTCTTTCACTTTGACATTTTCGAAAATTAACGGAACATCATCAGGTACTTTTTCTTCGACTTTACTTTCCGACTTGTTATTGTTAGATTCTTGCGCCTTATCTTTCTTAGAAACCTCATTATCTTCATCCTCGGATGAGTCATCTATTTCCTCAAGTACTGCAAACAAATATAAATTTATAATTTTTCGCTAATGCTTAAAGTGCGTACTGTAAACAGTCTACGCATTTTATGCTCCTCGTGGGAAAAAAAAATAGTATACGTACCACGGGAGGAGGTAAGGAATGACTCGGATCGTATGTAAATTGTCACCCGTGCCAAAGGCGACATTCTTTACTTTCCTCGCGAGGTGCGTAATATACTATTCTATTTAATAATTTGTAAATCTTACCGATTTGCCTTGGAAGAGGTTCTATTATCTCTATGGGTTCTGAATCGTCTACGTCCATCCCTACTACCTTTTCGTCTTTTATATCTTTTTCTTCTTTGCCGTCTTTTTCGTCCGTTTTTACTTTCTGGTCTTTAATAGATTTTTTATCATCATCATCTTCGTCTTTTTCAATCTCTGGCTTTACATCAGATTCTTCCCCCATTTCTACATCATCTTCCACTTTATCTTCTTCCTCTTTAATTGTCACATCCTCCTCTTTCATTTCTATATCTTTCTCTTCCTCATTTTCTTTTACTTCCTCTTTATCCGTTGCTTCTTCCATTTCTGTTATGACTTCTTCTAACTCTAAGGCAGACTTTTCTAGAGCGCTCTGAAAAAAATTAATCCAATTAATAATATACGTAACAATCAATTAATTACACATTTAACCACGATACTTAATAACTACACTGTAAAAAAACTTCCATATATATATAGATATACAATGTGTACATTTCGAAACTCAAAATGTAAACACAGTATATTTATATATATGGAAGTTTTCTAACAGTGGCAAAATTATTCTACTGTTTATAATGATACTAATATGGCGCTTGCTACCCAGTGGTAATAGAAAAAAAATGTTACGTGAAATTATTCTAATACAACTACACATCTAACACAATTAAACTATTTCTTGTAAAGTAACGTACCACAAGAAGTTTTTCCTTTTAGTAGCACGAAACAAACAAATTAATTAGTATATATTTGAATTCCTTATATTGATTTTACTAATATCGTAATTGACTTACTTTGTGGTCCTCAAGACAGAGGGGGTGGTAATTCCTGTCTTCAAAGGTGACAGTAGGGCGAAGATGCCATTCTTCCTTTTCTTCATTGTAAAACTGCTCGAAAGCTTCATGGCACATTACGCAACTGGCATTCTCGTCCGAGCCAGTCGGAACGCTCGGTTGTTGCGTTTCACTAGGAGAGTCATCTGCTTTTGCATCAATTTCAGCTGTTTGCTTTTCAGTTTCGAACCAGTTTTGTGCTAAAAGAAAAAAAAATACATACGTTAATTAATTGATCATATTTACTTATTAATTATTGAATTTCGTTATATAAGTTTCGTGTTCCTGATATCTTACCTCTATCTTCCATATCTTCAACTTCTTCATATTGAGTCCAATCACTAACATCGTAGAACCAAGAACGTGAGTTTGCTTTTTTAGCTGAATCTCGTTCTTTGCGATTTTGTCTAAAGTGCCAGTCTAAATGGTGACTGTAGCGAGTGGCCATTTCCCACCGAGCTCCGCATGCACCGCATTGCACTCCACTGTACAATGCTGTTACTATATTTGGTGGTTTCCTGCAAGTGCAATAAAATATGTTATTGGCAACTGTTACGAGAACAGAAAAATAGCAATAATATAATTTTTTTTATAAAGTCAAAGTAAAATACGTACGTTTTAAGTGTCTCTGGTTTATCGAAAGTTACCGGATTCAATTCCGGTTCCTTCTTTTCTTCTTCCTCTGGTTTTTTATCATCGAGGTTCGCTAAACTAGGTACAATGCCAGTCTCCACCAACCTTTGGAATAACGTATTGAGATCCAATGGCAACGTTACAGCGGGAGCTGGTGTCGGTGCATTTTCGGTTGGTTCAGCTTGATAAGATTGGCCCGTCGACGGTGCCATTGCCGAAGGCATGACCGAAGACAAAACGTCAAGCTGCAAATCTGTTCGAACCAAGTTGCCATAAGTTACCGAAACGTACTGTGTCGAGTACTGTGTCAAATTAATTTTATTATCATCCCGGGTTTTACCTGTTTTGGAGACGCTGCCGACATCCATGCCATCTTGAGATGGGGAATCAACATCTATACTCGTGGATACGTTAGTTGCTGTCGACGTCGATGCCGTTACAGCGCACATTGTGGATGTTGTTGGAACCGAGTTTGATTTCCCTTCCGCAATTTCGGTTTGCGGTGGCGTCTTCGGCCGCTCACCCTTCATATTCGCGATCCTAACGTACCCAGCACGGAAACCACGTGGTAAAACTGAAAATCTGATGAAATGTTTCTTCTCATTAACCATGATTGGCTTTGGCAGACCACCAAATTCGACTTTGAACGGCCGGCCATTTAGGAGTACCGTCTGCAAAGCATCACAGAACTCGAGTGTGCACGGTACACCTTCAATTTCGAACATCTGAGGTTTAGCATCAAGAAACACTGGCACCATGTTACGCGCATTTATAATCAAATTAATTTTGCCAAGAACAAGATCAGTGCGTTTATGTAGACCGATTTTTACTGTAGGCGGAGGGCCATCCAGACTGATATTTACAGTCTTGTTACCGAGTTCCACGGGAACGGGTCGGCCACCGAAGTAGCATTCATAGTATTTTCCGTCCAAGTAGAGCTCACGCGTTGGCGTACCGAACTTGATTGTATGTTTTTCATTTTCATATGTGAATTCTTTAGCCTCTCCGTTCAAGTTACACATCGTAACCTCATTCCCGTCAATACAAATGCGTCGCAAACCATCTTGAAAGCCAATGTCCCTGGGGTCATCCCAGCTGAGGAAGACAATACCGGCGGTACCGTAGTACCTGATCTCTCTAGGGATACCATCGATATTGATCGATTTCATAGTATCTTTCGCTATCTCTGCTAATAATTCTGGATTAGCTGGTGGTAGCTCTCCGCTGTTCTTGGGGCTACCAGAAATAGTCTTGTTTACATCTGATGTGGCTACATTGGTAGCTTTTGGTCCAATCGTATTGACGTTATTATGGTTATTTGTACTAGGGCCGGCATTAGGCATGTTATTCTTCTTCATGTCAGGCCTAATGGGTCCGTTCATCATCATGCCGGGTGGCATTGGCGGGCCCATAGGACCACCTCCCATCGGGTTCATCATTGGGTTCATAGGTCCGTTGGGCATCATCATCGGCGGTCTAAAGGGTCCCATAGGTGGAGCACCCATGCGTGGATTAAAGTGATTGAAATCAGGCCTCATTGGTCCAGGTCCGAAGAGCCTCGGATGGTTCTGCCAAGGGCCCATAGGCCGGAAACCGTCAGGTGGACCACCTGGAGGGAATCCATGTGGCCCGCCAGGAGGGAAAGGGCCGGGTGGTGGATGATTCCAAGGTGCCTGATGCCAGGGTGGTGCTTGCCATCTTGGGCCGCCTGGTCCTGGTGGACCTCTTGGGTGCATGTTCGGACGTTCTTTGTGCACATTTTCATCATTGCCACTATTGAAGTTTGGACCTTCCATATTTTTCTCCCAAACTAGCATACCAACTTCGCGTTCTTTCCTTTGCGCTGCTCTCAATTTCTGATGTTCGCTCATTTGTAGCACCTCCTGTATCAGCTTGTTGTACTGCAGCTTAGAAATTGAGCCATGATTCAACTCTTCAGCTGCTTGTTTCATTATCATTTCCATCTGCTGATCACTCTTTCTACACGTGTCATCTAGATCGTTATTCGCGGTTGGTTGCCGCGGTCTACGATCCTTTGTGTCCTCACTGTAGAGTCGTGGACGCCCGAGACGATCTCGGTTGCGATCGGACAACGGCTTCGGTGTGTCACGATCAGATTTAACAGGAGTTTTGATTTTCGCCCAGCCTTTATCTTTATTTTGGTTCTCAGAAGATATGACCGGAGGTGGTGGCGTGGGTGGTCTGCCGGCTTTGGGATTTGTCAGTGTACGTAAATCTGTGTCTTCGTTCCCGAAAAGACTATAAAAAAAGAAAGAAAAAAATATTATACATTGCTGTATGTTTTTATATGAAGATTAAACATTCATTTTCTCGTTATTATTATTGATTGAAAGATCGAAAGGATCATATATATTGAAAGGTAGTTAAGAATGTTTAACTGCTTCAGAAATTTTTTTTTCTCGACATTAACAAAAATAATACTTACGCATCGAATTTTTCAGCTTTGCTCTTCTTTACATTTGTAGATTCCAATATATCAGAAGATTGTCTTTTGCCAGTTGGCACCGCGAGAACACGCAGATCTAAATCTTCTTCTGTAAAGAAAGTGATGTAACATTTAATAAGATGATTCCACGTGTGTAGTTCAAAAAAGTGCATGCTATAATACGCTTAAGTAATTCTTTTACCGTTGTTAGTGTTAACTATTTTATTTTTTTTATGTTTTTAAGTGAAAAGCTCAGAAAAATATGTGTGATAAATTAAGTATATGTTGTACAATTTTTCTGAAGTTTTTCATTTACTTACGAGAAATGCTATACGGTTTTAGCATTCATTGGTAAAAGATATTACAATAAAATAAAAAATAATAATTTAAAATGAAAAGAAATTTTTTAAATAAATATAAAATAAAAAATAATGAGCCTGGAAGTCCAAATCGCTTAACCTCGTGAATGATACACCATCAGATAACTAATTGCGCCTTAATAACTATTATTTCCTCAATCTAAAACTTTAAGAATCTTTGCAATATAAAATAAAAAATTAACCTTATTGCTTTACAACAATTACTAGAGTTTTTATTTTTAGAACATTTTAATATAATTGAAAACTAATAATTTTTCTCAAAAGTACTATCAACAAATTATTTAGACTTTATAAATAGAAAATGAAATATTTTTAAATGCATCGTTAAAAAATGAATTAATTGAGAAAGATTCGAAAAATTTGAATATTCCTTGAATTTCTAAGTAAATGTTTTAGAAAATATAAAATATATTGTAAAAGTTAACTAACGCATATAATAAATAACTGTAGAGTAATTATAAAGTATTAAAGAAAAGAAAATGAGGATCATTTAATTTCACAGCCCTTCAGTACAATAAATATATAAAAAAGTGTAATTGAAAAATCAATAATTTAAATTACATGTGTACAATATTAACAATTTGTTGTGTAAAAAAAACTCTTAAAGTAAGAGTATTGACTAGATTCATTTCAGTCTTCATGTCTCACTCAAAATAAACTATACGAAGTATCTAAATACAATAAAAGCTAGGATAAAACAATAATCTGTCTTTCAACTCTCGCATACGACAAAGAGAACGTTCGCTGTTGAGACAGGATAATCGTCGTACATCGTCCAACATTCCCAGTGCAGTCATTTCACATAACAATAATAATGCAATGGCCTTGAGTTTCTCGACGGTGCTGCACCATCTCGAAATAACAAAAAGTGAGAGCAAGAAGAAGGATTGCAATAACTCGTGTTCACTCGCTAAATAAGGTGTAAGCCTGGACTCCATCTCGCATTGAAAAGGAAACTCACTCGTATCAAGCGGTGCTGACGCGACCACGTTAACGTTAACGATTGGCGCCCGTAGATCCTCATCCTTACTGGCGTCGGGCATCGGCGAGTCCTTGTCCCCGTCGATAATGATTTCGGGTGGACTCCTGCTTCCTTCTTTGTTTCTTCTTACGTAGTTTCGATTGCGTGTGCTCGAACGCAGTTCCTTGAAACTCGCGGTTGCCGGATGCGTGGCCGATACTATAAGCGAGCCCGACTGCTCTTCCTCAACGAGTCCCGTCGCGGTTGGTGACTTACCAGTAGCGCTACTAACTGTGGCTATCGCGTCCTGGGCGTTATTCGATCGCCTCGGTATGCGATATGAGCCGTTGCTAGAAGGCGTGCACGCGGGACTCGGACTCGGACTATGGGGCTTATGCAAGGACTTTGAAGAGGAGGAGGATTTCTTCGAGGACGAGCGTTTACTGTCACTAGATGGCGGCGAGCTGTCCTCGAGTTTAGCTACTTTGTTGGGAGATGGTGAACCGGAGGAGGACGAAGACTTCGAGCGAGACTTGCTGCCTACTTTTCTCGAAGACGAAGACGAGGACGAGGATGAGGTTTTGGAGGAACTAGAGTTACGTGTCGACGAGCTCTTCGTCGAGGAGCTTTTCGACTGCTCTTTGGTAATCATATTACGTTGCGTGGTAAGGGCATTCGTGGCGTCGGTAATCGGGGCACTAGTTTGTTTTTTATGGCAAGCATCTTTCGCTCTTTTATTATCGAGATTTTTATTTTTCTCGGGCTCGCTAGTCCCCTTTCGCGTCGCTTCGTTTAACAAGGAACTTTGATCGCCGCTTAGCTTAGACTGCATATGTAATTGAAATTGATGCATGAGCTTCTGTTTCGCAAGCTCCTCGTCGCTTGATGGAGCGGCGGTGGACTTTGTTGCTGGCGTACTAGTCGCGGCAGACTTCAGTCGGGGATCGCGAGACGTTGTCACGGATTTGGCTGCTGCCACGGCTACGCTACTGGCCGGAGTAATCTTTTTCCCAGTCTTGTTCATGTCAGACTTCATAAGGGCAGCCGCTGCTGCTGGGAACTGTTGTAAATAGAAATTTGTTCGATCAGTTGAAATGTCGAGACATGTGAGATGTCTTTCTATACACGGATAGAATTTTCCGGTAAAAATTCTATCCGTGTAGGAAGCAAAAATATCATTAAAATATACCTGTTTTTCTATTGGTTTTAGCGGTTGAGTAGGTCCAGTCATGGCTGTTAGTGATTTATCCAAGATACCATCTGGTAATATGATTTGATCGGGTTTAAGGAGTGTGTTTTGTTTATCAAGCTGCCTTCGCTGCTGCTCGAGATTTGCCTTCGCTTGCAGAAGCTCTAACTCTATCTTTTGCTTTTGGAGCTCGAGGAGTTCCCTCTGCTTCTTCAGCAACTGGTCACGCATTTCCGCCTCGGCTTTGTCGGCGCTAGGTGGTAATGTAGGTGGTAATTTAACCGCTACTGGCGGAGTTACTACAGCGGGTGCTACAATCTTTGCAGGCGTCGGCGCCACAGCTGCTGGCTGCGTAGCTGCCTGTTGACTTTGTTTGGCCTGTTGCTGCTTCTGTAAAGACAAAGGAAAGATTGAGTTAAAATGAATAATTATAATTATCAAGTTAATTAAAGCATCTAAGTGTGTTAGTGTGCAGTAACTATTCTACATCTTTTAATTAAAATATTTATTAAAAAAAAATTTAATCAAAGTATTTGGAAACTTCTATTTATACATGTAGCTCCTACTACCTTAATTAAAAATAAAAAAAGTTACTACACAAATTATCCCTAAAGCA
This sequence comes from Torymus tubicola, assembly GCA_035583055.1. Lineage (NCBI taxonomy): Eukaryota > Metazoa > Arthropoda > Insecta > Hymenoptera > Torymidae > Torymus > Torymus tubicola. The sequence continues at coordinate 28,326 of JAWWEQ010007620.1, forward strand.
ACAGTAGTATGAGCTACTTAAAAACGTAGTAGCCTCTTACCATAGAAAGAAATTTTGGATTTACATGTATTGATGTTGCAGGTGGCACAGCAGCTCCAGACGAAGAAGTAGTTGCATTTTTTGAGACTGGCCAGGCTGGATCAATAGCATTAACTTTCACATCTAGATGAAAGAGCTTTTTAGTTGGGAACACGTCGTTCCATGTACTTCGTAGTTTCCACATACAAGCTCGTGTATTTTCATCCACCTGTTTTGGTACAAATAAATTTAATAATAGTTAAATAAATAAGGGTGAATTTGGGACAATAAAAAGAAAAAATTTAAATACAGATAAATTTCTAAATGTAACTGTGAAAATACTAAAAATTAGTAATTTAATAACAAAAAAAGTTAAACAAAAAATGAATTTTATAAAAAATACTAATATTAATGTCTTTCTAAAGTCAAATGTTGAAAAAATCATGATTGTAACAAAAATATTCTAAAAATATATAAGAAAATAAAAAATTGATATTTACCCTTTGAAATACGTGACAAAACGTCGATATGATGTTTTTCGCAAAGAGCTGGAGATATGCTTGATTCACGTTCTTGACAATCGAGTCGATAAGATATAGTACTGGAAGTTTTATTTCACTTCTCACCTGGTGAACACACAATACTTACATTTAGTAACTGAATAACTGATCTTCTAAAAATAGTCACTGAAGAGATCTTCTTCCTCTGTGATGTACTTGTACTAATATAAATAACTTACACAACTAAAGTCTTAATTAATTTTCTTAAATATATTAGCTTTTATTGATGTAATGATACTAATGCTTTTAATGATTGAAAACTAAGAAATTTATTACTATTTCATTTATAATTTTATTTAAACTACCAGTTAAAACTTGAAATCATTGCATCAATAATTATATTATTGCTATATGCAAAGAAAGCGTTGAGAAACAACAACAGTGTGGATTTTTGTATTTAACAAAATAACACTTTATTTCCACATAAAAACTCTGATATATTTTTATTTTTCACTTATAAATGTGTTTATAAAGTATAATGTGTATGTATCACAGACAATGTAATGGTATTCTATTGAATTTTTATTTCTTAAAAGTGTAAACTTTTCGCTAATGCATCTGTAGATAGTTCTGTAAAATTTTCAAAGACTTGAGTGTTGCATACAAAAAGTATTATAACGCCTTATATCATTTAATATTTGAGAAAGAATATATTAAAGTACTAATGGACTAGTTGGATTCCATATAAAAATTTGTTTAAGGTAACTGGAATCTAAATATTTTGATAATCTAATGTATACAAATACTAAAGATAAAATTTTTGTGAAACCTTAATTATTTTCTTTCTCATACTTGAAGAAATTAGTAACGTAAGAGTATATTTAGTAAAATACAAATTTTAATATACTGGATTACTCAGTCTTTTAATTAATGTTATCTATTAATGTTACCTATCAATTTTAAAGGACATCTAGATAAATTACATGTGGCACGAATGCAGTGACTATTTTTATTTACTTATTTTATTAATCTTTTTAAAATATCACAAAGTAACAACATTAACGTTAGTTATTAATTAATATTAAAATTTTAAATTAATAAACTAACATTAACGTTAGTTATTAATTAATATTAAAATTTTAAATTAATAAACTAACGTTAACATTTAAAAGTTTATTTAATAATTTATACTCTCGAGTTTTATTAACTACAAAAGATATTAACCTTTTGTAAATGGTTTTCAACCGCATCAACAATGGCTGAGGCATGGTCGATGTTTTCCTCAGCTAAAATAGTTAGCATATTAATTAGGGGTTTGCTGTTCATGGTGAGTTCTTGGAGAGACGATAAGTAATCGTCAACAATCTCCTGGGTAACTGAAGATCTTGAATCAGCCATTTTGAAGCGATGTTTATGTTCTTCAATACAAACGAAGACACTGCTTTAATCTGGAACATAAAATACAAAATGTTGATATTTTATTAAACTAAACTAAAACTTTTGAAATTAAGTAGCAATGATTTGCATAAATAAAATCATAACATTTTTAATCAACTTTAATCACATATTATTTAAAATTGTAATTAGTTTAGTTGATTTTAAAGTAAATTTAAAAGTATTCAATATTTTGAAGAGGTAATGTTTACATTACTAGATTCATTACAATGACAAGCATTATTTTGTAAAATATAACTGAAAACTTCTTTTTAATAAGTATTTAAAATATTTTTCTTTCTAATTTGATTAGAAAATTTATAATTATATTCATCTATCTTTTGCCATTTAAATTTTTGCAAACTTATGTAGATTTATTTAGTTAATAATTTTAAAGTCAAATAAATTCCTTATGTAAAGAAAAACATGAAGGTTATCTTTCATGAAACAACTTTGCACACAGAGAGAGCGTAATATATTTTTTTTTCAAGTCATGTGACAGCTTTGTATTGTAATGTTTCAAGTATTAAAATATTATCTCTACAACACAAAGGCTATGCACAGAGTTTAAAATCAGTAGCTTATTAGAAACTCAAAATTTTATTTTTCATCTTTGAATTCTAGATGAATCACTCGAGGAAACGATTAACAAATATGGCAGACAAGCATCAGAACTCAGAAGTTACTATTATTTCGTAGCTATGAAAATCTCGAAAAAAATAAAAAAAAATAAAAAAAAAATATCGTTTCATGCAAGTTACGCAAACACACTTTTCGACCAAAAGAAATAACTAGCCAAACCTAGCATCTCTCCTAGAACGACGCCTTCATCGCGAAACTCATTGAATTCGCTCCAGATTGCAGGTCTGCTGCTCTCTTTACCGTACCACTCCCCGATAACCAAACCAATAAAGCCACCACGCGCAATATAACGTCGAGCAACGATATTTAATCTTTATAAACAACGTCCGGCTCGTAAACACATATACACGAAAAGTGCGACGAGAGGAAAGGCCTCGCGCTCTTGTATTATTGCGTCACGCGCGCTCGCTCCTTTTGCACGCTCTCGTACATACATATATACATGCGAAGGAAGCAAGAACACGAGAGATGCTTATTTTCACTATACAATATATAACAACACGTTTATACGATAAACTTGAGCTATACTACAGCATCTTACGGGAAAACTTTATACGTGCAAACACGCACGTGCGTGTAGCGCTGAACGCGCGTCTTACATAAGCCAATGCTACTTATACTGCGCTGCGACAGATACAGTGGTGTCTGGGCGTGCTTATAAATGGGAGAAACCCAAGAGCGCGGACGCGCACCAGCTGTCTCGCTCACCTACTTTGGCCTGCGATACGTGCGCGCTATTCACTCACGCACACATATACACACACACACACATACGCGAACACAATGTATAACACGTGAAAAAAGAAAAAATTTGTACCTTTATATTTGGCTCAATACAGCATTCTTGGTGCGTGGTGTTTCGCCCCTGGCTTCCTCTCTACTCGGGATTGAACAGAACCGAGCGCAAACACAACACAGCCACACGTACACAATTGTTGTGTACTCGTGATCACGGATAAAACGCGTATTCCACGCGTTACACTGCAATATTATAAAACAGCCGTATAATACTACAAGACGCATACGAGGATACGTCTATGTAGCTTTTCACTAAATATATGCCGATACCTGTGGTATACGGCTCGTAGATTCTTCTTCGTTTTAGAAGAAAAATCACAGAAGTAACTCTCGTTAACTCGTGCCAAAATGGCGTCACCTTTAGAGCTATATGGCGTGCGTGATGGAAGCTCGCACGCTCTTGTGTCCGCTCAGCGAAACTGGTCGCAAGCAACTGACTGAACAGTGTTCACTCAGTGAACACTGAGTGAGCGAACTGGGGTATAAGAAGACTACACGAGAGCAAGATGCTACGCGCGGAGTGGAGGAAGAGGGATGAGGGCGCTGCTGTCCCTTTGTGCGTGCTGCGACTGCGCAGTAGCACGTAGCTTGCTTGATGCTCGCTTGGGATCGGTGGAGAGGGTAGAGAGAGGAAGCGTTGTGTAAGGGTGGGAACTGGGAAAGGTAGTCGAAGGTAGTGGAGATAACGCCAGCGCCAATGGCAATCGTTCTAGACTATGCAGGTGGTTGGAAGTTAAAGTTTTCTGTGGAGGGGAAATACTTAAGCGCGTCAACCTGCGCGTCTACAGTTATTGTATAAAATTTATAGATGGCGTTAATGTTATTTTGCATAAATATTTAGACTAACAACTGAGGTTTTGGGTAAATCCGGAAGTCACTTAAAAATATTGCCGTTTGGTTTTTTATATTCTGATATGTTTGTACATACAGAGATAAGTATGCTTGTGCGGTAGACACCTTATGAATTTACTAGCTTTGCAGGAGGACGTGCCGCTTCTCTCATTGGTTGGATCTTTGGGAGCGGACGCGCGCGTTTATATGATTTACAAGGTATTTACGCCTACGTTTTATATACGTATATTGAAAAGCAAGTGTTTTTATATTGTTGAAAAAGGTATTTAAATAAACGACTTTGACGTTAATCCCGCAGAAAAAAGCGGGCGTTTTACAGTTTGTTTAAAACCATACCATATTAGTGGTGGTTTTTTTAATCAGAGAAGTTAATATCGTCGCTTCCGAATAGAAAGGCGTTATTTCGGAATCCGGAAAGAGAAGGCGTTATTTCGGAGTCCGGATGAAGGAGGCGTCATTCCGGAATTCTTATGAAAAAGGCGTTATCTGGGAATCCGCGTGAAGGCGTGATTTCGGAATCCGCATGAAAAAGGCGTTATTTGGGAGTCCGATTTTATTCCTATTTGATATATTAATTAAATTTGCGTAATAGTATTTTTGGCCAAAAACCCCATTGAATTAGCCAAGTCTAAAACGATAGTTAACAATAAAGACAAGAAGGTACATTATATAATATTTATAAACGTAGTAAAAACTCTCAACTAAATAAGCCAAATGTTCGAGGTTTTTCCGAGAATATAGTGTACTCAGTGTACCATGGGCGATCGTATTAAAGTATATTAGTGGTAATTTCCTACTTTCCCTTACGGTCCGGCTCGATTTACAATATGCCCAAATATTGAAAATATACCTGAGTTATAAGTACGGGTGCATCGAAAACTCTAGAACAAAGATAGAGGGGCATCACATCAATGCAATGGAATATTTTAACTTTTGAGATTTGGGTTTATTTGTTAATAAATAATGTTAATGGATTATATATCCTTAACATTAATGTTAAGGATTATAAAAGGGCAAATACATGTATAAAGCTCATATACATGTATATTACTTACATTATGTCGAAATTCAAAAAAAATTAATTAATCTTATCTGTAAAAATGACGTAAAAAAACTAAAGTACACCTGGACAACTAATTTTTCTTATTCTATAGATAATAATATATAGCAGGAAAAAATGTTGAACAAATGAAACAATTGGCATAATTCTTTTTGGAAAGCAAAAAATCATATTTTAAATTTTGAATGGAAAATTTCCGTTATTTTCACCAATATGCTATGGATCAGGGTTATAGATTTTGCTCTTCTTGCATCAGGAAATCCAGAAGTGCAAGGTGTTTTCGCACTTGATGGTAATGGTCCGAAAAATTATCGGAATTTTAGACTTGACTGATCTCAATTCTGTCGGAATTTTGGACTTGATAACAGTCAATATCTGCAACCTTGGTTGTAAGTAGTGCTTCACACTAATTATATGAACAACAATCTTTTGTAAAATTTTGACATCGTGCTCGGTGCCACCTCAAAATTTCTTCAAACTTTACGCAAAAATTATTGAATATTTGGACTTCCGATTCGGCATAACGATAGATAGTTATAAAATCTACCGAAGTTAACTCTTGATTTTGTATAATTGGATTAATTTTTTATAAACTAAAAACCGCCGAATTAACTCGACCAGTAAAATTTGAGTATAATTGCATTCCCTTAATAATAAATTCTATTAAATTCTTTTAATTTAGAACTTTTTTTTTAATAAATATAGTTTTAAGCTAAAGTTTGCAACCATAAAAAGTTGGTATTGCTCTTGAAGTAAATAATTTTGAGATTTAGCTTTACTCTTCTCGAAAAATATGTGAAAAACATATTTTTATATTTTACACTTTTGCATCCTGAAGTCCAGTAAAAAGTGTTCCGAAAATTCGTCGGAATTTTAGACTTGTTAAAGAATTGAGTGTCTCAGAGAATTAAGTATTCGCAACCCTGCTATGGATATAAATAATCTCATAATAACAGAATTTTTTTCTAACTTTTTTCGATTCAATACTAGAAAAAATGAGGTTTTATTTGCTTTTTTAAAATTGAAAAATGTTGATATTTTGCTTATCGCATCCCCGCAATGCACCATTATTTATTATTTGAGAATATTAAGTATAAAATAGACGCGACATATTATTTCAGCAATTAAAAATCCATTAACACGAAGAGATTAAGCATTATATTATGTGATGTCTGATGCACATGTTGAATATATACATACCTACGAGTGAAATTCATTAACATTATTTATTTTAGAACAAATAAATCTAAATCTCAGAAGTTATATATTCCATTGCATTGAAGTGATGCGCTCCTCTCTCTTCGTTCTAGAGTTCTCGATGCACTCATACTTATAACTCAAGTATATTTTCTACATTTGGGCATATTGTAAATCAAGCCGGACCGTAACGGAAAGTAGGAAATTCCCTGCAATATAGTTTAATCCGATCCCCCATGGTACACTGACTACACTATATTCTCGGAAAAACCTCGAACATTTCGCTTATCTAGTTGAGATGGTCAGACATTTTCAGACATGGAATAATAGCTCATAATATGTCCGGAGATGGCCCTCCTAGTTTATGATTAAAAACTAGAGAAAACGAACTTTAATTTTTTTTTTTTTTTTAATTAAAAAATGTTGATTTTTCGCAAAGTTATCGAAGTTTAAAGTTGAGTATCGAAAATGCAATGAAATATGTTCTCAATTGAACAGGATTTAAACACAATTTTTTTGCTCAACTTTGAACTCTCAATATCTTCGAAAGAATCTTTGAAGAAGATCTCTCATATATCTTTGAAAGAAATAAATATTTTTTAATATTTGAAAAAGTATATGAAAGCTTATATTCTTTAGTTTTATTTTATATTTTCAAAATAACACCTACGACTTTTCAAAGTAATTTAATTTATTGAAATGTATCTATTTAAAACAAGGCTCAAAAAGGCTTCTTCTTCAAACGGTAACATTTTATTTTCAAAAAACTTTAGTATTATTTAAACATAGAAAATAAAACTAGAGAACATAGGCTTTTATATACTTTTTTAACACAGTGTGCGAAAACACTGCTTTTCATGCTTGTTTTCAGTGCGCAAAGCAGGTGCACGCTCCGTCTAAATATATATAAACATATTGCTTTGCAAACGGTAAGCAAGCATAACAAACTATATAAAACACTTTCTTTGAGCACGCTTCGAACCCTTCGCTTAAAAATTTCTCAAAATAAGTAAACAAACCGATATGTATTTCATGGAATTGTAGGAGCTCGGGCTAAGCTTAATCAAAACAAACGATGCTACGAGTATATGAATAACACCATGCTAATGTCTCAAATTCCCATTGCAAAATAAGAATTTTTCTTTCTATCTGAATAATTGTTCAGTTAAATTTGTTTCAATTAAATTATAAAAAAATGATATGGAAACAACCATTATAAATTCTGTATGATTTATTTATTTTTTATATTGATTGTAATATTGTTTATTTTTTAATAAATAATTAAGTTTTCGTATATTTATTGTAATAGTTTTGTAAATTAACTTTACTAAGTTTATTTATATATTTATATGTTTCTTTTTTACCTCATTTATGTGGATTTACTCGTCATTTTTTTCACCCTAGCTACGCTCGGGCGAGAAAATCGCCTCGTATCTCTTATTACATTTCCCTTTTTATGTTATTTTGTATTTTAATAAATTTGCAGTGTTTTGCGCACTTCTTTCAAAAAATAGTATACGCAAAACGTGCGTAAGGTGATCCACGCACTCGTCTTATTTGACAAACCCGACTCGTGCGTGAATCACCTGCATGCTTTGTGCACTAGTTGCGTAATATACTATTTCAAATATTAAAAAATGTTGAATTCTTCCAAAGTTATGAGAGTTCAAACTTGAGCAAAAACTGCAGTGTTAACCCTGTTCGATTGAATACATATTTCGTTGCATTTTCGATGCTCAACCTTTGAACTTCGACAACTTTGCGAAAAATCAACATTTTTTTATTAAAAAATAAAAAAAATAAAAGCTTGTTGTCTCTAGTGTTCAAAAAGTTGGCTCCTTTTTGAAGACGACGCCGAGTTGGCTCCTTTTTGAAGGCGCGACGCCGAGTTGACTCCTTTTTGAAGACGACGCCCAGTTGACTCGTTTTTAATCCAGAGCGACGATATGCAAAAGATTACGATTCTTGTATGGAAATAGGATATATATAAAAACCATGTTTTTGAATTCAGAAGAGTTTCATATAATGTAAAATATGGCAATTACATTGAAGATGGAGATATGATAGTTAAAAGAAATGAATAAACTGATTTCAATTTTAATAAATTCTAATTATTTTTTTCCGATCCAAAAAATTTTGTTTAACCAATCTTCTAATTTTCCTGCTTAATTTTTTTTTAGCTTTAATAGGGTGCAATATTGTGACTTTTTTTTATGTTTCTCCGCCAAAAAACATTGCCGATTGTCTGTCAAATTGAGAGGTCAAAAAATAGATTTACTTAAAACTCTTATAAAATGTTCTATACTACACTTATTTCGCGGGATACTCCAGAGTTTTTTAAGATTTTTTTCACTTATACTTTTGGATATTTTAAAGGTCAAAATTTGAATTTTGAAAACTTTGATGAATTATTAATAACTCCTCGAAGAAGGATTTTTCACGATAAACATAAGAATGTTTTTTTTAAATTTTCACAGCTTTTTAATAAAAATTGTTTTGAAGCAGTACGTATTATGCTTTCACTTACATATATGTATAAGTAAAACATATAAATTTAGAAAATTAAAACTCTGGTAGGACTTTCTCTACCTACAAATTCATGGAGGTATCTTAATTTTTATTGTTATTGAATTTAAAAAAAAATTCATTCAGTTGTTGATTTTTTCAAAAATGGTCTGCAAAAATATAGTTAAAATTCTATAAAAACTAACGAGAAAAAAAGTTCATGAATGTTATATTGAAATTTTGCTTCGTTTTTCACCTAAATACGCGTTATTATTGAAAAAATTTAGGACGAATTACATCTTTAAATTCAGGATTTTGATTAATTTTTAGCTCTAAAAATTTCGATATATCTTACAAAAACTTTTTTCTCGTAATTTTTTGTATAGAAATTAACTATATTTTTTCAGACTTGTATAAGACTTTTTTTTAAAAAATCAACAACACAATAATTTTTTTTAGATCCAAAAATGATCGCTAATCATTCCAGGACTCATACGAACACTTTTGAACAATAAAAAGATATCTCCATGAATTTTTTGGCAGAGAAAGTCCTGATCAGAGTTTTAATTTCTTAAAAATAATTTTTATCAAAACATTGAGAAAATTTTACAAAAAAAGTACGCCTTTTTGTTGTTTAATGTGAAAAATGCTTCTCTCAGGAGTTATCATAAATTCATCAAAATGCAAAAAATCTTTAAACTTCAGATTTTGAACTTTGAAATATCTATAAGTATGTCAAAAAAATTTGAAAAAATTCAGAGGTATCCGGAATAAGTAGCAGAACATTTTCTGAGTGTTTTAAGAAAATCTATTTTTTGATCTCTCGATCTGGCAGAGACTTAGCCATATACTTTAAAATTTGAGCCACACACGCGATTCGAATTCCTGACTTTCTTCTGTTAGTATTAGTTTACGGGCGTGATATTTAATATATAGATACCGTTTAATACAAAAGATTTGTCTTATTTTTTATGAAAAAATATATATTATGAAAAATCTGTAAAAATCTATTACAATTATCTATGAGAACCTATGAAAATCCATGAAAATTGTCTTAAAGAAAAAGAAAAACTATGAAAAAACTATGCAAGCGCCTACATTTTTAGGGATTTTTTAATAGGTTTTTATAGACTTTATATTTTTTTTATATAGAACATATTTTTGCCAGAGTATTCACCTATATAAATCTACTAGTTTTAATAAATGAAAATACGCCTAAGAATAACAGGCGCAGAAGTTTGCACAAGAACCGATCTACTAAATAATAGAAACCAAGATAGAAGTGTAACTAAAATTAACTGAAAATTCATACATCTATCCCAACTAGAAATCCATTTTTTCATATATATATATATTCGAAATGAATTGGAATTTTAGGTGTAAATCCACTGGTTTATAACTGATCATATTGTTTTTAGTTACGTTCTTTTAAGTTAATTTCATTTTACGTTGGAGTAACGAACGTTATTTTTTAACATAACTTTTTATAAAGAGAAAAAAAATTTTCCGTCTTTTCATAAGAATCGATAATTCTTTTATAAAATGAGCTAAAGTCTGACTGTAATGAAGTAAAAAATTTTGCTTTTTACATGACTAAATATATTTGTATGTGTTACAATACATAATAAATATGTATATATGTGTATACACACAGACACGCACATATTGTATTATGATCTAACTAGAAATTTAATGGCCATTCAATAAAAAATATATTGGTGCCTCTTATAGATGCAATCTTGCACATCCAAGCCAACTTAATAGTATAAAAATCTTTTAATAGTATGAGAAATTTTTAAAATGTATTTTTCTTTAATATTTATTGTATACAAACAATTAAGTTAAAATATTTTTAACTATGATTCAATAATTGCAAAATAAATTTTGATTTCTTAGTTGGTATCAACATATTTTCATATGAAATATAGTGACAGTTTTTTTTTAGTTATATAGAGTTTTAACTCTTAGAATAATAAATTTAATATTCGAGAATTTTTTATAAAATATTTTGCATTGTATTAGGATTATGATGAATTAATTTTATTTGCATTAATAAATGTATTTGATAAATTACATGTTATAGACAGTATATAGTTTTATAAATAATGAAACATGTAAAGCAACAAATGGATTTCTGAGATAGAAATATATCTTTTAAAATTCAAGTTATCATTAATGAATATTGTTTTACAAAACAAATATCTGATTGTAAAATTCAAGAAGCAGTAACATTAATATCAATGTGTTGCGGTAAGTACCTCAGAATTGAAAATAAAAGAATCTTATTTGTGTTAGCACTTCAATATCAAAAGTGATAAAAATGTAATTGCACATATAACATTAATTTTAGCTGGTATCTTGACTTTGCCTCTTTTGAACCATTTCTCTGATATTATTTTCACTTTCTTTTAAATTTCTTTGTAAATAATTTTTATTATTTTCAAGAACTTTAATTTTTTCATTTGCTGTTTCTGTTCGTTTCTTTAAATCTTTCTTGATTGTGTCTATATCTTGAAGTAAAAACATTCGTCCAATAGATTCATATGTTTTGGTTTCAGCAGGTAAACCTCTTAGTTCTATTTGTGTTAATTCAGCACGTTGCATAGTACGGCGTAAAGTCTCAATTTGAATATCAGAAAATTTGAGTTTCATCCTGGTGTCCATAACTTTTTCGTGCAATTCTGCAAATGCTTTCTTTAATTCTTCATCAGGTACACGAGCCATTTTAACAAGTATTTTTTTGACTAGGTATCTAAAGTAAAAGAAATATTCAAAATAATTCCAATTAAAGTTTTATTTGTAATGTATTTATTTTTAACAATCTATATATAGCTAAAGGCACATTTTGAAAAATACTTTATAGTAATTTTGGAAGATATAACGAAACTTCGAACATGAAATAGATTATATTTAAAAATTTAACTTACTCAAACAATAGTTTTTTAAAAACTTTAGTTTTTTTCTATGAGATATGTAATGTAACTAATAATCTCTATAAAAGGCAATATGTACCACCAATTATAACCACAGTAGTATAGTGAGCGTCACGACGACGAACAGTCGACAGAGAATATTTAGGTTATAAAACAATGTTGCCAAGTTTCATTACAGTAAAAGTGGCGGTAAATTTAAAAGTCTTGTAATATAGCAAGTATAATAATTATTTTTAAATAATCATTTATTAATGTTAAAGTGTAGATTTTTGTAGGGATTAATGTAAGCTATTATAAAAAAATAATTGATTTATTTATTCCACTGTACACCTCCTTTAATAAAACCTCCTTATCAGTGAACTCACTCTCTTTTCTTCTCTCTCCTCTCCCTTTCCTTTCCTGGAACCGATGGAGGCGGGGCCAAAATCCCCACAAAGATCCAACAACAGCGCGATCTTCATCAGGTTTTTATACACGCATGCGTGTGTTTATAAGTACGATGTTCGTCGTTTGACGAGGATACATGTCTGCTAAAGTGCTAAGTGAGCTACCAAAGGCTGTACCTACTGGTTAATTTGATAGAGTTTTAAAGTTTCGTGAATCGGAGAAAAAAGGACAAATTCAGAGTTCAGGATGGAGAGGATAAAAAGCCGTGGACTGAATGCTAAGAAAAAAATGACGTAAGTTGGGATGAGCATTATCAACATATCTATTGAATTGTCAGAAACTTTTTCAAGGTATAAAAGTTATTTTGAATTGCAAAATGTTACCGTATTTTGTAGTGAATCCTTTTATGTGATTCGTTATTTAAACACTCTTTAATAGTGATTATAAAAGAGTATGAGGACATCATTTTTATGATCATGAAATTAACCTATTACAATTATTTTCTCTACTGTTTATATGACAGATTTATGGACACAAAATACATACATATATATAGCAGGACATAATTGCTTTATAGGTATCAAAAGTAAACAAACATCATAACAAGGTGTTTTTGAACTTGTACACTGAATTAATGTACTATATTTCGGTCGTATAAAGCTTTTTTCATAGTTTGAAAAAAAACTTGTAGTTTGATTGACTTTAATCAATACGTCTTTATATTTATACTTATTTTTTATTTAGGAAGGAGCAAATGCAGCTAGCAATAGTTAAGAAAAAAGAATGTGACGCAAAAGCTTTAAAAATAGTAGAAAAATTATTAGAACCTCAAGTTGACCTTGCATGGCTCCTGGAAAATGTATGTATATTTTAAAAATATTTATTATTTAAATTTTTTAAATTTTACTCATCTTCTATCAACTTATTTCAGCTGAAAAATATCAATAGATGTCATATGGAAGATGTAATCGAGGAAAGAGCAATAACAAAAGTATGCGGCTATATACTTTGTCAAAAACCAATTACGGTTGTTATTAAACAGCAATATCATATTTCGTTAAAAGATAAAAAAGTATATGATGTTACAAAGAGGAAAAATTTTTGTAGCTCTAGTTGTTTTGGGGCATCGAACTACTTATTAGAGCAGATGCTTACAAGTCCTTTGTGGTTAAGGGATAAAGAAGATATACCAAAATTTAGAATTTTTTCTAAAAACAAAATAAATAAAAAAAATTGCCCCGGAGCGGAAATTGATATATCACTTGTTGAACCTTGTATTGATTTGCATAATTTAGATGGTGAACAAGATTTAGAAATAAATAATAAATCTAAGACTAAAAATCAAGCAAGTGAAACAGTGTCAAATAAATCTACAAAGGAAATTTCAGATTGTATTGAAAATTTCGTTTTAGAAACAGTCAAAAATATAAACTTCAATGACAATAAAGATTTAGGAACTTCATTAAAAACAGTTCCTATTGAGAATGACAATGAATCAAAGACAAAAGTTGCAAATCAAGATTACAAATTAGTTCAAAATAATATAGCTATTTCTAAGAATAATGATGATGAAAATAAAAATGATCAGGTAATAAATGAAATTCGTAGTATTTTTACAAAAGAAAATGAAAATAAACAAAATAGCTGTGCAGAACAAAATACTGTTGTACAAACCAATAGTTTTCAAAACAACACAGATAGACAACAATTTATAAACGAAAACAGTTCTGTGTTATCTTTGGGAATAAATGTTAATGAAGAAAACAATGACAATGAAGATATTGTACAACGTATGCACTGTATCAAACAAATCAAAGCTGAAGAAAACTGTAAATCAACTTCAGAATCCAATATAAAAATTCAGGATCAGGATCATTTGATAAAAAATGATTGTACAAATAAAATTGAGAACAAACATCCTAATGCATCAAATAACATTAACTTTAAAACTAAGGATCAAGCTGACCATAATGTAAAACAGGTACATTTTGCAAAAGAACCTGAAAATGAAGAAAATGGAAAATCAAAAGTTATCATTCATAAAATTATTAATTATGAAGATAGAAAAGCTTCATCAGTTGCAATCTCTGATGTAGTCGCAACTACGGTAAATATAAGAAGTAATACGGAAAAGTTAAGATCTTCATGTGATTCTGTAGAAAAATCAAATAAATCAAAAATTTTCAAAAAGAAAAAGCAAGCAGAGTCAAAAATTGATATAAATTTAGCAGCTAGGATTGAAGCTTGCTTTCATGAATGGATTACTCAGGAAACTATTGATTTCTTATTTGGGGATGACTCTATTAGAGAAAAAGCAATTAAAAAGATAGAACATCAAGATAAATATTCTATTTTATGTGCAAAATTGAATAGATTACAATTTGATGAGCAAGAAAATGACCTAGAATTAGAAAAACCAATTTTAAAACCTGCACCACATTTTACAGTACTTAAAGAGGAAGGAGAAAAACTTGACATAAAGGTAATAATGACTTACTTAATTTTGGTAAAATAGCATTTTACACGAGGATTTAAATGACGTCGAATTTATTATTTCATTTAGGTTCGTGCTTTTTACAAAGGAAATACTACAATTGAAGAACCACAAGCTTCTATTACAAATGAAGAAACAACAGATGATAACACAGTGATACCATTAACAGAAAATCATTCACCACATATTTTTCGTCGTAAAATTTTTCTAGAAAGACTTGATCAAGTGTAAGTACTTATATTAAATTTTTTCGCAATCTTCAGATCTTTTTACATAGTTGTACTAATGCACATCTCAATTTCTTACATTTTACAGTATACCAGATCTTCTAAGAACTTTGGCTGGAAGTAGTGATGTTTATCAACATGCTTCTGTAAATTATAAGTATACCAGTGTACGGTGTACAGCTGTGAAAGCTTTAATAAATACCTTTTCTTTATCAGCTAAAAATATAACTTTTAAAACTGCTGAATGGACTCTTATTGGTCTTGTCATCATCAAAATGTAAGAATTTAAATTATTTTATAAAAAAATGACGACATAACTATTGATATTAACATACGAATCATTTAATTTTTAGGCTCAGTTTATTGGACCCTTGGCTTGCAACTTTATTAGTATCTAAAAAAGCCAATATGTATATATCAATGATTTTAACTTCGTATAAGTTAGATCCACATTATCTGAATCTTTTTGTGACTTCATTTAATCCGAATATGAATCCCAAATAACTTTATGTACATACAATAATGTAATATGTAATATAGACGAATTTTATATTTTTATAAATTTTATTATTTATTGTATATGTTATTTATAATACACTAATTACAAAAAAATTCTTCGTACTTTCAACATTTTGTATAACATTATACTTGTTTATAAAATATTTCTTATTATATAAAAATAGTAAACAATTACATCTTGACATTTTTTAGTTTGTGAATTGTAAAAAATGAATTATCATTTGTCGGTGAAAATTATGACGAAAATCTTTAAAATGAAGGCGCTACTAGTACAGAAAAATTCGTTAAAGGAGATTCTGAACCTTCCATCATAGCCTCTGCAGGTGGTGTCATTGCATCATCAGATTGGCATCCGATTTTTTCTCTTAAGTATGAACAGCTTCATTGTGCTAAAGAATCACATTAAATATACACTATGAAAAATGTTATGCTCAAAGCATCTGAACAGTCGCTCTGTCTCCCTCTAACAATCACTGTAAAAAAAGATGGACACAGCTATACCGACTGTCGGAAAGAACTGCGATTGATGTATTTTCAGCGACCGGTCACCGGCGCCCGTTCGACTCACCGGATCTTCTGCCGCTGACGAGGTGGCCCGGCTTAAAAGACATTTAAAATTACGCTATTTCAGTCATACCATAATATGGTATGACAGAATAGTATATGGTACTTACTACTTAACCATATACTATTTTTGTTCAACCCATCATCAATTGAGAAAAATTGTACATAACCTAAGCCGGCGATATCAAATGGACACTTTGTAACATTGTGTTTACTTTTCTTTCATTTTATTCAATAAAATTATTTTAAACCTGCAAAAATGTCAATAGCAGGGAGAGTGAAGCTGCATTTACAATTAAGAAACATTTTTAGGAACTGTAAGTGTGAATTTATACATTATATCGAATTTGATTTTGTATTTCAGAATATTATAACCTGACTTTTAATAACATTGTAATCAGTATTTATTTATGTCGAAGTAGAAAAATTATCTATTTGGATATGTTGCAAGTTATAATTTATATGTATGTATTAATTTGTTTTAGTTCAACATGAAAGTCGTAGTATGTCAACTGTTGCTGAAAGTAAAAACATACAAGAAGTTGAAGAAAAAACAGAGAATCCTGATGATGTACATGAAAGTATTGGAGCTAAACTTTTGAATTATCGTTTCTCCTATCCAGAATTTTTACCTGATCCAAATCCTATGCACCGAAACACATTGAGAGAAAAATTGGAGCGGAGAGATATGTTAGCACGAAGATCTAATATAGAAATTCCAGAATTTTATGTAGGTTCCATTTTAGCTGTAACTCATTCGGATAAACATGCTCCAGGAAAAACAAATCGCTTTTTAGGAATATGTATACAAAGGAAAAGTTGTGGTTTAAGAGCATCATTTATTTTAAGAAATGTCATTGACAACATGGGAATGGAAGTTGTTTTTGACTTGTATGATCCAACAATTCAAAAGATCGATGTGATTCGGTATGATTTTATATTTTAATTATTTCATTTTAATAGTTAACCTTTAGAGAACCTGAAAGTCATTACAGTAGCTCAACTCATGATTGAAGCTTTACTTATAATCATCCCATTATATGAGATACCTTTTTAATCTATTTTTTAAGAGGATTTTCATACTTTAAATCCTGGCATTCTAAAGGTTGATTTAAAGATCTAAAGATCTTTAGATCTAAAGATAAACCTATATTGATGATAACAAGTATTATATAAATTTTGTAACTTGTAGATTGGAGAAGAGATTAGATGATGAATTATTATATCTGCGTGATGCACCACCAGAATATAGTACTTTCCCATTAGACATGGAAATAGAATATCATCCAGAAGGTGCCCCTGTACGTGTAAATGAGATGAAAATTCCTTTGAAACCAACACCATGGCTCCAAAGATGGGAAAGAATGAACATGCAAGGCCTAATAGATCCATTAAGTATGGTCAATGAAAAACGAAGAAGAAAGGCTGCCTTGACTATACATACAAGACCATGGGAAAAATATGATCTTATGAAGCAATACAGGTGAAAAATATTTTATATAATGGTTGCAAAGAAATTGAATATACAAGTTAAATTCAAATAAGATATGTTAATTTATTATATATATAAACTAAACCATTTTTATTTACTTTTAAAATTTTGTTTGTCTATGTTTAGTATTATTTATTGCTAAATATTTAATTTAATATGTTTTTATTTTCAGAGAAACTATTCCTGAAGAAGAACAAAGAGAAATCTTTGCAGAAATTCATTCAAAACTGCACGATTTAGAATTACATCGACACAGAATGAAACGCAGCAGAACATTTGTAAAACCAAAGAAAACTGGATAAACACTTTATTGTTATACGTTCTTTGTTATCTTAATTTTCTAATAAAGTAGCTAACATAATTTACAACAACTTTGTTGAAAGAAATTAATTTTTTTTTTAAAAACACTGATAAGAATCTTTGAAATACAGTTACTTTTCTTTGTTTCCTTTTATATTCAACAATTATGTAATAATAATATTCCACGACACGTTGCAAACTATATAAGCATCATGAAAACAGTATTATTAAATGTTTAATTTCCTTTACGTTAATTGAAATTACATGGTCATCTCTAAATCAATATCTTTTTTTGTAACTTTTTCAAGACTGAAAGACTTGAAAAGTTAGCCAGTATATATTTGACGTCCAGCATCGTGTATAAGTATAATATCATACTCGTCAGCGATTGTTGCTACTACATGCCTGCAGCATTGCACACATGTCATACACTATACGTATTAAAGTGGGGGCATTGTTTGTATGTAAACATATCGTGCGCTGCTCGCGCGAGCAGCGCACGGGGTCGATGAACAATTGCAGCAACACGCGTATTATATGTCCCCTTAGCAGCATGCGCGTCCGCGTGAAACTACCTGCCGCTACTGCAGGTGTCGCGAAGCCTGCAAAAAAAAGGGCCTAGTGGTGCGTAGGGTTCATCCGCCAATAACAAAATGGCGTCAGCCGCAGCAGTAGCTGCGTGTATCTGTATAGAAGAAAAGTGTTCGCTCATATTATAAGAGGGAGAGAGAGAAAGAGAGAGACAGAGAGCCACACGAAAAGTCGCGTTGTACTGTGTGCCACTCCACCACTCGACGCAGCAGCTACGGCGGCGCGGCGGCGGCGGCGGCGACGAATACGATGATGATACAGCTACACAGTATACACGCACACGCGCGCCCTCCCCGGTCCCTTAAAGGACGACGAACTCTCTCCATCTTTCTCGCGCTCTCGGATTTCGCCTCATATATAGGTGTGTGCGTATATAGCTTTTTTATAGGTGTGTGTGTGCGCGCGCGCTGGGGCTAGAGAGAGCAGAAAAGAGAGAGGGAACGAGAGAGAGAAAGAGACAGAGTGAGGAACCTCGTCGTCGTGTGCCGAGCGGAGCGGAGCAGCAGCAGCAGAGAACAAGGACGCCATGGCGCTGCCACCCGCCGCTCCTCCTCCGGATTATTGTTGCTGAGACGCACACATCACCGGGACGTCGTCATCGCCGTCGTGTGCCGGAGTCTGTGGTTATTCGACCACGGAGCTCATCAGCTCTTCGTTCGCGCGCTTCGAGCGTTCTACTCACTTTTTGCTCATCAGGGCAGAGGAAAACAAGGAGAGCGTGAGAAAGTTCACCCCGGTGTCGAGTGATTGTGAGACTGCTTTACTCGTGGCTCAGGTGTGTGTTCGTACCTTTTGAGAGAATTTCGGCCGTGAGGTAACCCTAAAATTGCTACAGAACTGTGTTTAGCCAACTATTGGCTGTTGAGCTCTCATGTGGGATTATTAATTCTGAAGCTGTGCACCAACAAGAATTTTTAATATGCAGGGGTACGTTGAATTAATTGCCTATTTAACCATGTAT
>JAWWEQ010007640.1:0-47747 GCA_035583055.1 Torymus tubicola
ATTTAGGTCACGCAACTTTGAGGTTAGGTCGCGCCGATTGCGAACATTCTATTAACTACGTAATTGTTGACTATACTTAATACTTACAACACTTAAATTCATTTCATTAAAATGTACTTCATTAAAAAATGTTTTGATTTTTCGAGTAAAATCGTTAACCTGCGCTTCAGGGACGATTTCTTTGATGCGTTTAGTATCGTGTTGCAAAGCAGCGAACTCTTCGGTAGACACGCCTTGAGAACAAGAAGGAAATGTAAAACTTTAAGTGACACGTGTACACATGAATAACACTTATTTACCTTCAAACGTTTCGATTAGTTCGCTAAAGCCTACAGCTTGTAATATATCCGACACTGTCGACTTTGCCATGATGTCTGTATAGATGCCTACCACCTTACCAGCCTTCTTGCCGAATGTAAACAAATGCCGAGCGCCGCTTGTTCGCCCAGTTCCCGCCCTTTTCCCCTCCTTCCCCTCTTTCCGCGGGCAGTACAGCCACAACAATGACAACTTCGCGGTTCATTGCGGATACGTTTGTATTTTTTATATTTCTAGCGTAAATTATGAGTCTAAAACTTATTACACTTATTACATACGTGAGGCATGAAAACCAATATTTGTTATATTCTTTGTTACAATTCAAGAATAGTTTTTTTTAACAAACTTATTGTTAATTCAAAGGAAAAACATCTCTTAAATAAATATATTTCTTTAATTACTTTAACGCATAGATATTTTATTGTTTTAATCAAAATTTTCATCATAGTAATATTTCCTCTTTTCCCTTTAATACAAAACTTTTTTCAATCAATCTAAATAAATAAGTTACTTTAAAACACATATGTTATAATGATTTGATAAAAAAAGTTTGTTGTATTAACTAATATTTTTTTGTTTTAATAAAAACTTAATTGTTTCAATATATGTTCTGTTAGATTAACAGATTTGGGGCAGTTGTCTGCAGTTAACGGCGCGGGTCTGTTGTTTTGACTGTTTTTTTTTCTCGGTGAGCGCGTACTCAAAAAGTATTACCGAAGTTTAATTAAACCAGCAACAAAAAGCAATTTTTTCTCTACCTCTCCCTTCCCCCCGTTCCCAAAGTACATCAAAACAAGTCTGTCGTACACAACCTTGAGCGCAGCACCGCTGCAAGCACGGCAAAAAGATTCAATCCTCGCGCACTCGCATGCTTTTTTTACCCGCTCTCAAACGACAATTTCCAACTGCGACAATCGTCACGGGTAATCGCTTGCCGCGTTCCTTTTTTTTTATAACCCCCCCCCCCCTTCTCATTCCTCTCTTTCACATAATTAACGCCGAGCGGTGTTAATGAGAGCACGCGCCTGATGTGGCACCCTCGCGTGCGTGCATGCTTGCTTGCTGCTCTCGTTTTCTTCTCTCGCTTTGCGGATTCGTATGTATATATATGTGTGTGTGTGTGTATATGTGCGCTCTCGATAATTGGCGTGCGCGTGCGAAATTTATTCGTTCAAGTCGCGAGGTCCCTGGATAAGGCCTAATTCCGTGTCGGAACACGAGAAAAGAGAGAGAGAGAGAGAGGCAAATCGCGACTGCTACATCGAATGCGGGAATACAGCGGTCGGCGGCTTGTCGAGGAGAGTATATAAGGGAGACTTCCTTTTGCGTTGCAGCGCATCTGTGTGTGCACATGTCGAGGGATATATTTCCAGTGCGGAGAGCGTGTGTATAAGAGAGAGAGAGTATATTGATCGTGCGAGGCCGCAGATTGTTAGCTTTCGATGTGAAAGGAGTTTGTTAGAGTAATTGGTGCCGAGCGATCAGCCAGACGATTTTTATATCGTTTGGTAGTAGGAAATATGTATAATAGTTTGTATATATATATATAGATTTTATTGCATGATGTGGAGTATAGAATATATTTTGTAACGTATAGTATACAGTTTTAAATATTACAGCAGTATACCATTGACATCATATTTCGAATTCTTAAGATTCGATTGACGCATTCGTAAATATGTATCCGGAGTGACCACCGGCATCGTTCGCTATCTTTTATATGCTCAAGACAAGAGCTGAGAAATGAGACTAATCCAAAGTTATATCGATCTGGTTTATATCGCTTTTAATGGTTAGAATAAAACCAGAATCACAACACGGGCTTTGGTCTAATTTTTGACTGACGCATTATATACGGGATCGGAAAAAAAACATCAAACGGCAATTAGCATAGTGAAAGCCTGTACAGGACAGATAGACACGTATATTACCGCATGATTATCATTCAATCGGGGGCTTCGATCTGGCTGATGAAAGGACTACATTATAAGGCACTAATCTTTAATAGATACGTAAGTGCCAATGCCAATCTCGATAATTTAATTATGAAATGCAAAGATTTAATTATCATATTATTGAAGGTGAATATATATGTTTGAGAGCGAAAATTCCTGCATTATTTTAGCACGTGAAATTAACGGATTCAAAGTATATTTACTGTTAACCACTTATACTTCTGTATTAACTATAGAATTGTGCCCAAAATTGTAGCTTACTTTCATTGCTTCAAAGGTTTAATTCTTCCTGCTGCATTGGTTTTAATATATTGTTCTAATATGGTTTCAATATTAAAACAATAAATTCCGAAGTTTTTGCCATTCATACCCAAAGATATTATACCCCATACCTTATATTACTTTAAAAACTTCACATCGCAGTACTTTATATAGCTTCACAGCATCACTTACATCGCCGCAAGCAACCAAAAAAAAAGAACAAAGAAAAAAAATCTACTTATCTCCGTATTAGCCACAACTCATGCCCAAAATCGTCACTCCTCTACCTCGACTCAAAATGCTACACACGCGCGTGATCGCGCACACACATATATAAGAAAAACTCCCCGACACGGTCGACGCATCAAAAACAACCTCGACATGCCCTCGCAATCAGCGTTCACCTGTCCCGAGAGAGAGAGAGAGAGAGAGAGAGCGAGAGCAAGACTCGCTATACGCAGCCGCGCATG
This sequence comes from Torymus tubicola, assembly GCA_035583055.1. NCBI lineage: Eukaryota > Metazoa > Arthropoda > Insecta > Hymenoptera > Torymidae > Torymus > Torymus tubicola. The sequence continues at coordinate 3,005 of JAWWEQ010007640.1, forward strand.
TACCCGCACTCGCGAAAGTGTTGGAAGAGCCAGGGTACCCGCGTTCTCACGCTTCCGTTCGCCGTATGTCTCGTAATTGCGCGTGCTTGCCTGGCTGCGCTCTCTCTCGGCTAGAGCCGTGTTAGTTTTTTTTTTAGAAAAATCATAGTAGGGTCTTGATGATATACTTATATATATAGCGTGGTATATATAAGGATGGTTTATCGTCGTCGTGCTGTAAGCGCATGCGCGCACGCGCGCGTTATAAACTGTGAGCTTTCGTTTATTTATTAATTAGAAAAGGTTATTTAGTATATGGCGCTTTACTCGGGGTTGCTACAGGTTATTCCATGTTCTTTTGGTGTCAGAAATGCGTTCCGGAAGGAATTTACTAGCGTATGCGGTACGGCAAAGCGATGAGGATTAATTGGGACCTTAATTATGTTCTGTAATAAAAGTGTATTAGGAAAATTACTATACTGAAGTGTATGCAGCGACTGATTGATTTGTGTGCTTCGAAAGTTGGCTTCCGTATAGAAGGAGCACCGATTCGGAGTTATACGAATAATTTAGACGTTTGTATAGCTATAAATTCAAATGTTAAGGTACGATTTATCCAAACGTCTACCAATTAGGCTATATCCGCATCAAATCAACGAATTTATTCCATCGTATTAATAAATTGTAGACAAAATACGTCTTTTACGGTACATGTATATACTCAATACCCTCGGTTTACCTCCTTATCAAACCGACAAAGAAGCCAGAGTTGGACATAAAGAGCCTGCAACCGCTGCGCAAGCCCGATAATCGCCGACCTCATCGCGACAATAAAAATTCCCGACGCAATTTCACATGTGAATCGCGATTGAGTTTTTTTTTTAGTACACTCTGCGAATCACACAATGAATTTCGAACGATCGATTGGCGACCACGCGACACATTAATATATAAGACGCGCGCGCGCTTGCGTGTGTGCCGCATTAAAGCTTCTCCTCCCCCTTTTTTTACACATATATATACATCCGAACGAACCCAACGCGCGCACGAAACCGCTGCTTCTTTTTCTCTCATTCTCGTGTGGAGAAAAAATGCAGGAAACGTCGAAACGTTTTACGGCCCCGACGCGCGCGCGCGTCTCATGCATATATGTACTCGGGACGGCCACGCGAGGTGTATCAATGGCCGATCGAAAAACTGGTACAATCTTCGCTTCTCTTTTTCACCGCACGAACTGTTCAGCCTCGGCAAGGTCGAGAAGGAGAGGACCGATGATAGTTTCTTTTTGCACGCCAGCCATAGTGAGCGCGTGCCCGAAATGTCGATTTTGGCGTGAGATCGTCGCAACGGAATGGTAAAGTAGCTAAGAGAGAGAGAGAGAGAGAGAGAGAGAGAAGTGAGAAGAGGTGAGCTGCGCCTAATGCGCTTAGGATTGATTTTTAACGATGGCATTAGCGGTCGCGGAGATAAATTAGGCTGCCGCCTGATTTTTAAGTGGCCACGGTTTAGGGTGAATTGTGCGCCGAGTGTAGATATATATATATATATATATATATAAACATAGCTGCGCGTCTGCCGCTGGAATAACTTTGCATCGATTGCCCGGAGAGTGCGGGAGAGTGCAGTGACTTTGCCAAAAGCGAGCAGATGCGAGAAAAGGGGTTTCGTGTATGTGTGTATCACATTGTTGGCTGTATATAGTGGTTTAAATTATACTGAATATGTGTGTGTGTTTTTTTTTAATACAGTGATCTTGCGAGGTATATAATTAAGAAATGCTGGAATGTGAATAATCACGGTATAAGTTTATTCGAGCGGAAAAGTATTGGTTTAGCTGCTAGATTAAACGTGTTTTTCTTAAAACTACATTCTTCTATATGTATATGTGGAAGTTGCGGCTTGATAATGTTTTCTGTATAGTGTTAAGTGAAACTTGTCGGCGAGTTGATAAACTTAGATTACATTTCTATGTAAGCGCTTTTTATGTACAATATATACTTGCCAATATAATTAAATTGTACTCACAAAATGATAATCGAAACTAAGAGAATTCAAAGTTTTCTATTTAATCAACAAGAACTGATAATTTTCTTATCTTTTTAATCTAACGTAAATTGCTATACCTAAAGTGAAATCCAGCTGTTCTGCAATTAATATTTTTAAGCTAAAACGAAAAACAGCGCCGCATATCGCGGGCAACAACAAACCCAAAGTCTTCCACTTAACTTGGATAAGATATTTATACTTAATCTTTGATTCTCCTTGATATCAAGTCACATGGTTATACATATACACCTGCAACTCAATCCTGTGACTCTCAAAACCTCCTTATCCTCTCTGTCTCTCAGTCCTGCATTATCTTATCTCCGCAGCAAAATATACACGCGAGCCGAAAGCTCTATAGGCCCATATATATATACACAACTCGTGGGACCATGTATATATACGTTCAACTGTCAGCGCGCGGCGTGAAATTCTCGCTGACAATTGCCAAACGAAAACACAAGCCGTTGGGATTTTCGAAAATAAGTAAAGCCCGACGCGTCGGGAAATCATTGATGTGGATTACGTCAAGCTCGTTAATTTTCAGTGACTCTGGTTCACTTAGGATATGTATATAGAGTAAAAGGTGATCACATCTGCCGATCGCTCTCTAGGCTTATATAAATTGAAATCCACCCGTGCGTATCTCTTATACAGTTTTCTGTAGCCTTAATTTGTTTAGATGACCGTGAGTTGGTTGTTTTTCGTTCTACGCGCCTATATGTCGGGAGAGAAAATAAAGATGGATGCGAGGAGTTACTATACGGCTAATTGCTATACGAGCCGGGGTATGGGAAACGCGGTGATTTGCAACTGCGACGCGAGTTGTGCTATTAGGTAGAGGCGTAATATGTTTTCGTTTGGTTCCACGACGATTAGTTTGGATAAAGAAGCAGTGTTTCCTTGTATGATGCTGTAAAGTGCAAGTGCGGAGTATATATTAAGGATGCTGCAGCATGATTTGAGTCAAACAAATTCTTAGTTAAAACAAGTCGGGTAAAAAAATTAATATTCTAACAAATCCAAAACAATTATTGTAATTTTTTTTGTTTTTTTCATCGTTTCTAAGGTGTGATTTTCCTTTTAAAACTCTACAATATTTTTTTATAATTATATTGTTCCAATATTGTTTCAATATTGCTTTAATATGGGTTCAATGTTTATAAAAATTACATCTAACAAAATAGTTATTCTTTATTAAAAAGTACAAAAATACTATCCATTAGAATATATTACGAGCCAGTATACGATAACTTTTGCAAAACTCATTTATAATTCGTACAAAATATTTCTGTCACTAAACGATCGTTGAAAAACACACACACACCCGTTTATCTCGCAATCTACCACCAATCAAAAATGTCAATGCTAATTGAAATCTAAATAAAAAAGAAAAGAAAAGAATGATCGATCTAAGAAACAAAAAAATCAAGCCTCTTTGCCTCTATACATCCAACGATTGAGCAACAAGCTAACATATATTTATTTTACACAATCATGAATAAGCCTCCAACCAACCACCTGCACACACACACACTCTCTCCTAAACGTTTTGCTAAAACCACGTCTTGCCGATAACCAAAGCTAATACCTGTTAACCGAACCGTGATTGATTACCTTTGCAAGACAACTCTGCACGCGCTATATGGCGCGCAAAAAACTCGCGATTCCCCTTCTCTCTCCAGTTATATATACGTACACGTGCGCAGCCTCTCCGTATACATAGGTATCTATATATATATATACCCCATCGGCGCTACAAGCCACGGAGAAAGTAAAGTGTATATAGGTACCATATATATATATATATACCTACGTATAGTCGCCGCTACAACTGCGATCGCCGCACGAGATAGCCCGAGAGGGATAACTACCGTGCGCGAGCGCACGCATAATATATACATTGCCTCTTATATATACGATATATGTATACCTACACACACACACATGTGTATAATACGCGAACGCAAGCTAGAGGCTAGAGAGAGAGAAGTGGGCGCCGTTCGCGCGCGACGACGGGTAGCCTCATTACCCTCTAATAGTTCCTCGTATCCGCGGAGACGAAAGTCGCCTCTCTGCCCCGCAGGTCATCTGGAATTTCAATTTGGATAGGCGCGGGTGCACGCCAGGGGGCTTTTGCTCGAGTTTTGCATACTAAGAGGGTATATATATATATATATACTCCTGGTCTGTTCGGGAGACCGCGGGATATTTTCGTTTTGTCTGCGTTCTAGGAGATACACGTATGTGTGTGTGTAAAGATCGAGATGAATACATTAAGTTTTGGTTTTTCGAGAACCCGCGCGGGGGTAGAGATATGGGCCCTGGTCGCTTTTTGTTCGTCGAGGGCGATCTTGAATTTCTTAATGTATTAATATGCGCATGAAAATAGGGTTTCGGCTATATAAGGGGAATAGATACATAAGGCCGATGCGTATATATATCATTATTGGGGTAATTTGGAATTTATATGCATTATAGGTTCCTATGGAGATTAGAAGAATTTCAATAAATTTAATCGTTATATAGGTATATATGCGCGCATACATCACAGGAACATTTTATTTATATTCGTCCTTTGTTATACCATATAATTACTCGGATTTCTAAAACGAATTAGATGTATCATGAAAAAATATACAAAGTCAAAATATTTTCCAACGTCATACTCTGACCATTCTTTACCAGAATTTTTTTTTTACCCTCACCTGATCTCACAAAGAAAAAAACACCATCCCCAATCGGAACCCTAAACCGTCCCACTCGTTACGAATCAACTAATCGTCTATACGGGCTTACCTCTAAAAGAAAGTCAAAATAAATCGCTTCCCGTTAACCGAGCGTCACCTCGCGCGCGTGCACCTGTATATATATACTATATCCTCCAAAAAGTCACCCATACCATCCTCTATCTATATACCGTCGGCGTGAAGTCAAAGCAACGCCGCTTATACGGACGTGACGGACACGCGCGCGTCTTCCAGTAGCCACAAAAGAGAGAGAGAGAGAGAGCCTCGCTCCATGGCATTTTAACGATCGTCGCGTCTAAGCGACAGATCGCGATCGTCGGTCTGACGACGTTTTCGGGGACTGCCGCTGGATACAAACGAGAAGAAAGGAGGACGCGCGCGGTGTTCAGGGAGAGAGAAGGAGATAGCCAGGAGGCTTAATTGGGGACCGTGTTGTGTGCCGGTGAGCGCTATCGCGACGAACAGAGAAGTCGAGAGATGCTTTGCGGTAGCTGCGGGGGAGAGAAAGAGAGGAGAGAGACTAGCGTCCGGTGTCCATCGGGTTCTGAGGTTGCTGCTGCTGCTGCCTTTCTCCCGACAAGGGAGCCTTTATCTTTTTATCAGTGGTGCGGCTGTGCGGTACACCTACACAAGGACAGAGAGAAGAGAGCAGGTACACGGGGGTTTCGGAGTTTATAATTTGTTGTGGAGAGAGAAGCCAGTGTGTGTGTGTGTGTGTGAGAGAGAGGAGACTGATGCAGTGGCGTAACGAACAAATTTTTAACGGTCGAGCGAAGTTGTGAGAGGTTTGGTAGTTTCTGCAAGTTGGTTGACAAAACAGTACGTAAATATACACAGCTATATGGTTGAATTCCGCTTGATATTGTGACTATTATATTATTCAAGATAGGTATTTTTTGTATTAGTATTACGATATATTGACTCAAATTTTAGACAGTATTGTTATACAAAACATTTTTTTACTGCTATGTGAGAATTACTTTTTGCCTTTTTAACTCTATAAGATTTGCGACAATATAGTTTTAATCCTGTAACCGTATTTTGTGAATATTGTTTTAACGTTCATATAAGTAATTGATTGAATGAAAGTATTGCTTCTTTATGATTAATTTTACAACAAGATTGAGTCAAGATTTTTTAAATGTTTTCGATAAACTAATACTTTGTACAAAAAAAATATCGCTAAAAACTTTCAAAATAAAAATAAAACGATAAACCAGACAACTATATACATAAAAAACTCAACGTTGTTATACGTACTCCTTTCCTAAATCCCTTTCCACTCTCTAACCCGACCCAGCATCATCTTTCATCTCCCCCAGTTGACCCAACCTATATATCCATATACCTTCCGCTTCTTTTTCGGCAACGACCGCGGCCCCCAGTAGCGCTGCTTCACGCACGCACTTGGGGTCAAATTTATCCCTGCGAAATTTCAGCACGCTTATAGATATCGAATGGCTGCGGCAGTGTATATATATGCATACCGGTAGCCATATACGCGTGGAATCCGATACTCCCATACGGTCCACTGCTGCTGCTGCTGCCGTACAGTTCCTCTTTCTCCTTTTTCCTCCGCGAATATATCGCGCCAATCAGGGGAATCGAATGTGTATATATGTACACGCTGCATAGGTATACTCCTTTGGCTACATACGCCAGCTGACACTCGGGATTTTCACTCGAGCGATTGTTTAGTCAACGAGAAGGCACACGCGCCAGTACAGCAAGCAAGCAAGCAAGCAAGTTTCCTTATGGTAGTATATCACTTTCCCTCAGGTGCGCCGGTTACTTGAGAGTACGCGGGGTTTTTTTTTTATTTTTTGTTGCCAGTGGCGCACGCGCAAACGACTGAGGTTCTTATGTTTCGCGTGAAGTATAGAAAAATCTGGTGGACATCTTAATTGCGGGCCACTTTGAACGTCAGCCGGTCGCTGTCGCTTTATAACCCGAGAGAGAAAGAAAGAGTATATATCATAAATTTATTAAGAGCTTGAAGTTTGTTACGTTGCGTGTAAGCGCGGTTTAAGATAATTGTGAGAAATTGTGTAGCTATTAATTGTATAGCTATCCTTCAAAGATATTATTACTTTTTGTGGGATTAAACGAAAATTGTATAAGTAGTCGAAGAGATAAGAGTGGCGTAGTTTTCATGCTGGAACAAAAATCGTGATGAAGATATGTACTTTAAACATTTTTTCAATCCCAAGTAAATTATGAATGCGTTAACGGGCTCCCAGTAACCGCGGATATTATAAGGACCTATAAGTGAAACCTCATACCTTCTCATTTTCTCCTTGAAATCGAACCGGCGTAATTACATTAATATATATTACTGATTATTTTATTTCCACATTACCACTCCTCTCGTTCTCTATACCAATATCCCGACCGCTCGACATAATTTCGGAATATCATGTCGAAAATCGTCTCGTTCGCTCTCTCATTGAAATGTAAAAATCGAGGTATATATAATACTTTCATTCGATCAAAATGATTTATTCATTCAATAGCACGTCTCGATCCAGTTTGTTTCTTATAAAATCGCAATAAAAGAGCGGGCACGGCACATGTGTGTGCGTGCGCGTCCCGCGTTAAGACACATCATCGCCGTCATAAATATCGATCGAACCCGAGAGAGTCGCATAATCGTTTCTCTCGTATATTTCTTTCATTCACAGCGGGATGATATAAAAACAACGTCGCCAGATATATACCAAACGATTCGCTCTTTCTTTCGAGAACCGTTGTGTTCGTGAGTTGTTGGTTTTTTTTTTTTATTGTGAGTCCCTGTGGTGACATTAGCTTGACTCGCAGGTATACATATAGTGCTAATGTCGCGCGGGAAACGCGTCCTTCGTTTTCCTGATATAGGACGTGGTGCGTTGTAAGGTCGGACCTCGATCGAGATGTCGCGATCGTTTATATGGTAATGCGATAATTAAGACATCCGTGGGACACGCGGGCGAAGAGTGCGGAAAACGAGCGAGGCTTGTTTTGAAGAACGCCAGAGTGCGGAGTAAGTTGTTTGCTGCAGCGAGGTTGCTTGCTTGCGCTGTTGATATATATATATGCAATTGCGCGTGTTGTCCTCAGCGTGTACATATCGTACGTGGTATCTTCGTTGTTTTTTTTCCATTCAAGTATACTTACTAAAAGCTGCAATTATTAAAGGACAGTGTATATAACGTGTTTGTTGAAATTGACAAAAATTTCAATTGAGATATCGATTAATCGCGTGGCATTCGTGTCACTCAATTATTATATCTTATAAAATTATTATTTTTCTTGTTATTATGTTCTCAGATTAAGATGTTTTTTCAAAGTATATCTTATAAAAATTTTTATTTTACAAATACTACATCATATCTCTAAATTACATTTCACTTCACTCAAATGTTCACTGACTCCGAAACACAAGAAAATTTTAAACTCGATACAGTCGATATACTGCTTCAGAAAATGTGTACAATAGGAACAAGCATAATTTATCGCTCGTAATAATCATACTCACAAATTAGTATATCAATATAATCTTCAAAAATGTCGTCCAAACCTCATATTCCAGAAAACGAATACAATCGACAATAATATATTTATCCAGTATAATTTTTGCCACCGATATATATACAAAATAGCAGACTCCAGAGCAATTCGCCTTGGAAAATCCAAGCCGGAGATAAGCCAGTATATGTATACGGCAATCTGTGCGGGCGGTTTGCGAGCGCCAGGTGCGCGCACGTTTGCTCTTATATTGCACGACGGTTATAAGCCGTTTAACGTAAGGACCTCTCTCTCTCTCTCTCTTTCTCTTTTACTTGGCACGTATGTGATAAAGCCTTATTTATGGTTTTTGCTTCTTATCGTTTGCCGCAATTCGATGCGCGCCGCGGTCCATTCTATCCGTTAATTCGCGTTGTTCAGCCTTTATCTCATGTGTGTACATGTAAGGGAGGAAAGAGATTCTTTTTCTTTTTTTTTAAGCGCCGGCTTCTTCTTTATTTTTGCCTTCGGCAAGAGAGGATTAATTGTCCGTTGCCTCATGGGTGCATATATAATATGCACACACGGTAGCAGACTAATGATTGTGAGTATAGCGTATATATATATATCGTCGCGGAATTAATGTAGCAGGAGGGATTAAACATTACTTTTCAATTAAGAGAGGGAGAGAGAGAGAGAGCGCGAGGCCGCGATGAGTCAAAATTTCGCTGTGAGATAGCATCGCCAGCATGATGATCATCGCGGCGTTGATCGAGAGAAATTGTACGCGCGGCATGAGTTACGGAATTAATGTACCTGCCTGTAAGAGCTGGTAAATAAACTACTCGGCGAGTTATGAACAATTAACTTTTCAATCTGATTAATTAATATTTCTTTTCCCCCACTTCGCGAAGCAATAGGTTTGTGTATATATATACATGAAGCAGAGGTATAAATATAAAAATTCGGATATATACGTTACACTTTTTCGAGCAGTAAACTCCTGCGCTAATTTCACGTCAGAAGTTATGCACCCATCAAGCTGTACGCATGTGTGTATATATATATACATACATACGTATATATGTAACATATAAAGCTTATGCGCTTTGATTGCTCTCGATTTACGACTCAACAATACTCGGGATAAATCTTACCCGACGAAAGTATAAATTACATCTCGCACTAAATTTTTTCCTCTCTTGCCGTGCCCCGGGAATTAATCGACCGACCGGAGACAATTAATTTATCGGCACTAAACCATATATATATATACGTGTGCACGCAGTGTCCACAGAAAAACTCTATACTGTCCTCTTCTCGTCGCGACGCCATATGAGAAGAAAGCTTCAACAACGTTCGTGCCGCATATGAATCTTTATATGCGCGCCGCGACACGCGTGCGGAACAATATACAACTCATAACTGAATGACTCTTGTAAAAAGTACATGTACGGTGTATGGTACACACAGTCGGCGGCCACTAATTGCCGGTACACTCGTTTTTCCAATGATGGCTGTGCGCGCTGCGACTAATTTATCGGCACGAAATAGGAGAGCGTTGACGGAATATCAATGAGCGGTACGCTTTGTGTGTATATGATCGCAGTGAGAGACACACATGGTAATACCGATTGGTTGGCGATGGTGGGTGAGGAAAAAAGTTGAGGTATATTATGAAGGGGTAGGAGAGATATGTATTTTTAATGACTGATGTCTCGTGGTTGTAAGAAATGGTTATATGACGATGATCTGGTTGCTCTTGTCAGTGGGTTATAATATAACGATAAAAATCGTGGTGTCTGCAGGTTAACCATTATATAAATTAAACGTATAGTAGAAACAGGTACTGATGTACTACAGTTTTTTTTAAAGAATAATAATTATATTTTTAAATAAGTGGTTTTTCTTTCAATTTTCAACAAGCCGCGCTTTTTATAGAAATAAAGGGAAGGGCTAAAATTCTAATTGAAAGAGGGAGGAACAGAAAGATTAGGTCTTTTATGAGACTTTAGAACTTGCCTGGAAGTAATATAAGAAAATTTCTTTGAAATTTATAAAAACGTAGCCTGAACGAGGCAAGCTTCTTGCATAAAATCTTTTGATTTCATTAGAGTAACGATTACACTTCGATCACGACTAAATACGTTATAAGTGAAAACTAAAAAATACGTCAGTAAGTACAATGAAAATTTCACACACCTATTTCAAAGAATGAATAGTACGGGTCATTCCTTCAGGCTTCGTCAATTCAATTCATTTTTGGAAGATTTGATTTTATAGATATGAGAAGGTATTAAGATTATGTTCACGGAGAATACGTTGAGATAACAAAATATTACACAAATAAATTAATTATTTTTCTCTTTCGAGGTTCGAAAGGTGATCAAAAAGAATTTTTTGTTTAGTTCTCAATTTTTTTTAATTTTTACAGTTTATCAGTTAAATAATATTTATTTAATATCTAATTTGATCAAATTACGCACATTTTACATATTCATTCCCATCAAAGCCAATATCACTTCTGGTGGGTGCTTAATTTTTTTTACTTGATAGTATATTTAGTATAATTTAACATTTTTCTTATAATTTTTTCTAAACAATTTACAGAAAGATATAGAAACAAATCTGCTTAAGATAATCGAATCACCTTATTTGGCTCTTAGACTCCTATACACAAATTGTGGCAACTTCTTGTCGTCTAAATTGAATTACAAAAAAAAAATGTCTTACTTGTACAAAACTCATGTCACCGTTGTCACCTGCGATTTAATTTATATTATTATTATTTCTCCGTCTCTTAATAAAATAACCAACCGTACAAATAACGACTTTATTCAAAAATTTTTTCTCAAACATAATTCCATTTCCACCTAAAAAAAAAAAAAAAGCAACAACATAGCAACCTCGACTACTATTATATACATCCCGTCCGCACGTTTCTTTTCGTATTTATCTTTATTTTTTTCTCGCCAACCTGCCACAGACATTAACCAAAACGAGCTCTCATCTCGTAGCATCCGAATCCGAATTGGTTTAGTTAGCGCCCGTCTCGCACGCGCGACTCGTAAAACCCTTCGCTTCAGCATATTTCTGGAAGGTCTTAAAAATCGCAGCTGCTACGGCCCGACATTTCACACGCTCTAACTCTCACATTATTAACAACGTACAAACACACAAACACACACATACCCACACACATGTAATAATCGGCATCTCCGCACCTTTCTTGCACGTCGACGCCTAATTGGTAGCGACGAGGGCCGCGCGTTGACGATAAATTCGCTATCTTCATTGCCGCATACGTGAATCGTCAAAAACGCGGGAGTATAAGATTTTTTTATTACCGTATAGCAATCCGCGCGTGCATATATATATGCTTATATAAGATGTTATCGGGGCGTGTATGAGACGATTGTGACGTTTATTAATAAACTCGTCTAAATTTATGAGGTGGCGGTGGCAAGGTGCGAAGTATCACCATGAGGTGAAACCCCGTTCGATAATATGGCTCGTAACTTATGAGTTCACTCAAGCTTATCAGCACGCGTTAAAGCTCTTCTCTCCCTCTTCTTTTTTTACGTTCTGCAGTATTTTCGCTTATTTTCTTTTCGCCTCGTACATGATGTGCATAAGGGAGATAGGAATCGCGCGTGATAAATAAACAATCATTTGTCTTGCACAGGAGTTACTTCGCGCGCACGATTTATCATACGTGGGGTTCATTGGTTGAAGATTGCTTTGGATAGAGATTTTCTTCGAGTGATTGATGATCGATTGCTATATACACACCCGATCCTTAAATCACTTAATTGAAAGGGCGCGTATATATAAGCAAGTATCTGTAAAAATGCATTAGAGTATACCATAAAAGAAAAAACAAAAATTCAGCTACACACCGATTTATCTTGAACCTATTAATTAAAAATCGATCAATCGACATACCGTGTACCCCTCGCAAAGAATTTCTTATTTTGGTCATGCGCGAAATTTTAAGCGCCTGCGGTATATATTTACGATCACGCATATAATTTCACCAAAATTATACGGCTCATAATGAAATAACACGTAAATCAGTGGAATAAAAAAATTGTCGCCACGTCGATCCTCGACACTTCTACGTGCGACACTGTTTCAGCGATATATATATTATCGTTTTTGCACCCGTAAAAGTCCACACGTTACCCGCAAAATTTTCAATCCACCGCACCTTCCGCAGCCATTAACGATCTCGCGCTATAAATAACGCCTCAATTCGCCTCGTAAACAAATATCTCTCGCACCCGGCCGCTTAAAAAAAAAAAAAAATCGTTCGTGCGCATGCTCCTTGCGCGTATATATATATGTATATATGCGTATACACGCGTTCTCACGCGCGTGAAGAATTTGCGCATCGCGCGCATAAATCGACACTTAATAAAATAATTACAAGGTATTACGTGCGCTTGCTTACGTGTGATGTTCGATCGAGGAGGGAAAAAAAGTCGCGAATTCCGCTCGTCGCGTATATGGATATAATTATTTATTATACATATATATATACGTATACGCGCTGGAAAAAGGCGACACGCGACGAAGATGAAGAGCGTTCTCGCGTTATTCTTGCTTCTCGCGTGTATATATATATATATATGCTGAATTAGCTGGTAAGTGCCGGATAATTGCGCGGGTCCTATGACAAATCGTATACATATATATGTACTATGCGTAAAGGGAAGAACAGGTTCCCATGGGGTCGCAACAGCTCTCTTTCTCTCTCTCTCTCTCTTTCGTTTCTTTTCGCGCGCGTGTCGGCGTGATTTATCGCGCTGCTCCAGATATGCGGTGAGGAATAATCGCGCGCGTGCGCGCGTTCGGCCCTTTCCAGGATCTCTCTCCGAGCGCGGCTGCAGCTGCGCGTGTGTGAGTTGTGGCCGACGTTTTTGCGAGGTTATCGGGAGAGGAGAATACACATACGTGTGAGTATATAGTATAGTGTGGGGAGAGAAAGAGATACAGAGAGGAAAGGAGAAGGAATGGAGCGTCATATCTGTAGGGAGGAAAGATTAGTCTTGCCCAAGAGTTTGCATGAGCTTTGGCGATTTTAAAGTCAAATCGAGGACTGGTATATCTGGGTCAGTGGATGGAGAGGCAACGGTTGGTTTTGTGGAAGATAAACTGATGTTTCTTTTTTTCATTTTCTTTTTAGCGTGGATTATTTTTCTTTTACTTTGTTTAAGGTGGTATAATGAAAAAATTTATTTTCTCATTATCTTTCTACACCAGGCATCAATCATACTTACATTATAACCTTATAGAAAAACCAACACGTATATTACCCTCACTTCATTTAAATCCCATCCCGCAAAACAACCGTCCTAAGTAGACACGGGCGCGCACACGTCGCGCGTCACTTATATTCGCACACTGCACCACACACTTGGAAAACCTTCTTCCCACTTTTACCTCTCTCTCGCTCTCTCTCTCTCTCTCTTTGCTGTCGCTCAAACTCGCGATCCTCGTTAACTTCCTTGCTTCTCGCGCTTGTGTATATATATACACATATATACGCAGACACGTTGCTCGTTGGCACCTCAATATAACGGATCGCGCGGCCGCGTGTACATACTCTCTGAGCCTCTTCGAGCGGTAATTAAACGGATACAAGTACACGCGCACGTATATAGCCTGTGAGTGGTTGTGAAGCTCCCGTGACATCGCACATCTCGAGACGCGAGGATAGTATGTACGTATATATATATAGTGGGCTTGTAACGTGAACGAATGTATATATATGCTCGTGAGCTGACAGAAGAGGGAAGGTGTGTTGCGAGTTCGCGCCGTGCTGAATAAGGGAAATGAACTGATGCGCTGAGTATGTTGGCGTATATATGTGTGTGTAGAAAATGTGCACAGTATATTATACGATGTAAGTTTTCTTATTTAAAGGAATAATGATAAAACAAGATATAAATTGATGGTTTGTGGTTAATCGCTATTAATAATGGTAAATTAGATGTCCATATATCGGGTGTTAGTGGTATACATGTAATAATAAATATGCTCCGAAGAAAAGAATTACGTAAAAGAAATCTAAATAATTATTCGGTAAAAAAATTGATAGTCGAAAGAGAATATTCGAGACAAGTTATATTTACAACAAAATTCAGTCGGTCGAATTTAGAAAAGCATCATGTATAAAGTACAATGCAAAGGTGCATCTTGTATTAGGATGCAAGTGGTAACTTATACACGTAAATCCTCTGCGAAGGAACACAGGAGACGGAAAGCATAGAAATTGACAGAAAAGAGGGGGGGGGGGGGGTTCATGTTAGGAATCGGAGGTTTGCGTCTGCTATGGGAAAGAAAATTTTATCGTTGCGTTAGTTCAACGCAGGTAAACGACAGGATCATTGTTGGTGTAACGAAAATAATTTCTGTAGTAATTTTTGAAAAATAAAAATTTCATATATTTATAACAACATATACAATATAAAGATTCATTTAATTTATACATAGATATAAATTTTTTTTGTACCAGTCTACGTAAAGGTAACTGTGTTTACCTCTGTAGGGTTTACTAATTATTGTAATTACTGTAAACTATTTTCTGGTCAATAAATACATAATACATAAATAATACATAAATACATAATACAAAATTTCAGTATCTTTGTTATCTCTTTCATTTCATGTTTATCGCACGTTTTATATACAGTATAGAACAAATATATACAATGTTATTTCGATTTATAACAATTTTATGACAATTAAATTGTAACATCATCTTCAAATTTGACCAGAAGTTTACTTTTAGCAACATTTTCTCCAACACTACATAAAACGCTTTCAATAACTCCATCTGATGTTGCTTTAATTAAATGCTGAAATAAAAATTATTTTAGAATTCTAGTTAAAAGACAATGAAATTTATTTTTATTCATAGAAGTGATCATCATACCTCCATTTTCATTGCTACAATTACAATTAGTGGATCACCAATTTTGACTGAATCGCCTTTCTTGACTAAGATTTTCTCTACCACTCCGGGCATAGGACTTACAGCAGCACCAGAACTTACATTATCCTGATTCGAGAGTTCACTTAAATATTTTGAAGATTGAATCACAAGTCTCCATTTTCGCTCCTATAAATTTAATTTATATTTTATTTAACATAAATAATATTTTAATATATTAGTTTACTTTATATTGAATATATTTTATGAAATTCACTTATTATTGAATTAAAAAGACTTCAAAACAATAAAATACGAATTTATAACTTAATGTTATTCAGTTTAAAGAAAGACTTACCTGAGTGAATAAATGAAGTTCATTCTCGACCTTTACAATCCTATATTTCTCGATATTACCGTTAACTAATGAGTGTATTTCTGTTGTATTTTTCTGTTTTTTTAATGTACCAATTACACTCTCCCATGGTCCCAGGTCATTCGTTTTCATAGAGTATACTCCTGGCTGAATATACCGTACGTCAACAAAATATTTTTCTTCGCCGATTTGGAAATGCAATTGTCTTTTTAAATCATGATTTAATTTGAGTCCAGATTGTATTGCAAACGGATTTAATGGATCACTAGCTTTTATAGCAAGTTTCCAAGCGTCTATTTGTTCTTGTAAAATTAATCCCAGTGCTCCCTGAACTAATATTTTATCTGTAACTTGAATTTTTGGAAACAGTGATGTAGAATTTTCTTCGATAAATCCTGTGTGAACTTCTCCACTCAGGAATTTTGGATTGCAAAGTTCTTTAATAAACTCTATATTTGTTTCTAAACCTGCAATCTATAAATATTTTTTTAATTGGCATGTAAAATATACAAAGTTATAAAAAATTATGTGAATTTTACTTACATTATATTCTGAAAGTTTAGATTTCATAATATTTAATGCTTCATTTCTGTCCTTGCCCCATGCAACTAATTTAGCTATCATTGGGTCATAATGAACTGATACTTCATCATTTTGACGAACACCAGTTTCTACTCGAACATTTTCAGTGATTAAAGGTGGGGTTAGGTGAACAAGTTTTCCTGCACCAGGTAAAAATCCTCTGTTATGATCCTAAAAAAAAAGAGGTCGGTTTAATAAAATGAACTTTTAACAAATAAACTATTTAGTAATATCTCACTTCAGCATATACACGAGCTTCAAAAGAATGCCCGTTTAAGTGAATATCTGCTTGATTTAGAGGAAGTTTTTCACCAGCTGACACTTTTAATTGCCACTCAACAAGATCTGTACCAGTGATGGCTTCTGTGACAGGATGTTCCACTTGTAAGCGAGTATTCATTTCCATAAAATGAAATTTCTGTGTATGCCTGTCCATTATAAATTCTACGGTTCCAGCACCTACGTAGCCAACTGCCTTCGCTGCTCGAACAGCAGCTTCACCTAATTGTGCTCGAAGCTCTTCAGAAATACCAGGCTATAAAGATGTAAAATTAAAAAGAATTACATATGATGCAAAATATAAATTTTTTTAAAAATTATATCTTACTGCAGGAGCCTCTTCAATAACTTTTTGATGTCGCCTTTGGACAGAGCAATCTCTTTCAAATGAATATACGACATTTCCATATTTATCCGCAAAAATCTGTACTTCTACGTGTCGTGGCTCAGCAACATATTGTTCGAGAAGTACTGCTGAATCACCAAACGATTTTTCAGACTCTGTCCTTGCAGATTCCAAAGCTTGAAAAAAATCCGATTCTGTCCATGCTATTCGCATTCCTTTTCCTGCACCACCTCGAACTGCTTTTATCATCAAAGGGAACCCGATCTTTTTTGCCTCTTGTTCTAACTTTCCATTCGACTGATCGTCACCATGATACCCTATTGGCCATTATAAAAGTATATTATATGAACATTTTTTATATAAGTGTACACCGCTTAATTTTTCATATAAATTAACTGTTCAATGGGAATGTTTAACTCACCTTCAATAATCGGTACTCCAGCTGCGGCCATTATAGCTTTTAATCTGCTTTTAACCTTTAGACCGCCGGCAATTTTACCTGAAAAAATGATATTTTTTTAAGGTCTAATTTATGTATACAAAGGTGAATTAAGTGCAGAGGTGTATTAAAGGTCATAGCTGGCACATATATGCGCCAGGCCGACAGTCTAAAGGTTAATACCCATATCTCTTATGACTTCAGCTGGTGGACCAATAAAAATAATATTTTGATTTTGACAGAGTTCAGCAAACTCTGTATTTTCGGATAAAAATCCATATCCAGAATGTATTGCTTGGCAGTTGGCATTTTTAGCAGTATTTATGATTTTTTCTTGTTTTAAATAACTCTGTGCTGAAGGTGCGGGTCCAATATGATAAGCTTCGTCAGCAAGTTCAACATGCAGTGAATTTTTATCAACATCGCTATAATCAGCCACAGTTTTAACCCCAAGTTTCCTTGCAGTTTTTGCAATGCGACGAGCTATTTCTCCTCTATTTGCAATAAGAATCTGTAATTGTTTTTAAAATTTTAAATTTAACTAAGTTCGTATTAACTACATCAACGATTTAGTTTACTTTTTACCTTATCTATTCTTGTTATACAACTCATTGAATCAATGGAATAGTCTCCCTTTTCACAAATAATGTGTACTCTAAAAGATCGATTAGTTTTATTTTAATAGACATGTACATTAGTTGGTAGTGGTATCTAAACCTACTAATATATTTTTAAAACTCACTTTTTAAGAAACGTCTCATATAATTTCAATCTATACATTTCGTTTCTTTAAAATTTGGGACAAACGTGGCAAATAATCCAATGAAAATATAAAATTATAACGTTATGTTGATTTATTCTGATGATCTATAAGAAATATCCTAAAAACAGAAATCCTTATTAAATTGGATCTAGTTAATGTTATAATTTCGTTACATTTATCAAAATGAATCATTATTTTATAATTCTTAATAACTGTTTATGAACTGATTAAATAATATATTGCGGGGCTATCTAAATTGTTCAATTCATCTAATAATTTTATACTGCTTTTATTGAACACTTAACCAAACGCCAAATCATTGTTATTCTTTAATTTTTTAGTTTGATTTTTCTAAACCAACCTTATTTCGTTAACCTTCCTAATAATGTATCATAGTTTTTGTTCCAAACATTTTTTGAATAATTAAGATATGTATGTTGCACCAAATTGCTTCCTGAGGATCTTTGTTAGAACCTTCCACTATCAGAGATAATGAAAATTGAAGTGCTTTGTAAATACTACTTTTAAAATTGATCATAGCATATTAAATCGTACAGCGCAATAGTAATTAAACAACGTAAATAAAATGTAAACAAGTAAGCAACTAATTCGCTCTAGAACAACTTTTTATAAAATAAATCACACAGAACATCAAAAATTTTTTGAATCAAATAATGAAAATCTTTTAACTAATTTAATTTAAGCAAAGTGACTTAATTTTATTAATTGATAAGAAATGAAAATTTTACTTTTTGATACTAGTACGATATAATAGTATATCTAAACACTAGTGCGTGAAAGTAATTCTATTCCTGTTAGAAGCGAGGATAACCATGTATCGAGCAGTAATTTTTGACGTTACAAAACTTATTATTTAGCGCATGCCTTTTTATTCGAGCGTGCATGGAATATACGAACTGTTAATATTTCTGTATCAACTGAGTGACAGAAATGCCCCCTTTCGAGCTTATGATGTAGATGATGCACCAAAGCAGAAATGGGACTTTTTCCCCCCTTCCTGCCCTTTCCGATGCTGGGTTTAAGTATTGGGATGGATGCTAAGCATACGTGTACGAGCTTGTGCAAACACAAAATAGCATGGTTGGATGCACGCTCCTTATATCAACAGTTCAGTAAACGAATGTCTGCTGAAAATATATGGTCTAAAAATGATCAAAAATATAGTTTTCAAAAATATCGATTTTATCTTTAATCTGGCAAGAAAACGGATTTTCACTAATAGTACGCAAACGAAAAAAGATACTGAAAAAGACCCAAAAAAAAGTTGGAGAGCGTTACATAAGGATTACATCACTTTATTGCATTTGATAAAATGAAGCTGAAGAAAAGCGAGGCAAAGGCTATGTCCTCAGGTACTCGTCAGGTAAAATGCATACCATGTACACATAACAGGTACAAACATTGGTTGGGACCGACGGTATACTTTCGTTCACGCGCAGTTTATTAGGCTTGTGCTCTTTCTCGCTTACCCTTGTCTCTCTCTCTTTCTCTCTCTCCTTCCCTCTACCCCCCTCTCTCTCTCTTTCTCTAACTTTCTCTCGCTCTTTCTCTAACGTTCTCACTCTCTCCCAGCGAGAGCACTGGCGCCCATAGACTTAGACTATAGACTTAGCCAAAATGTGCTGAAAACACATCTCGTACGTAAATTATTCGACTTCGCACGTATTATCATTATTCTTACTCGACTCATAATTGTCGCCTAATTAAACTACGTCTTCATGAAACACGAATAAACTCATATCACTTACACGGAGAGAAATATCTTATGAAAATTTCAGAAAATATCTAGTAAAATTTACTATACTACTCTACTAATCATAGGACAAACTAAGACTCTATCAAATATTACAATACAATATAGTAATTTTCATGATTTCGATATTTATGAAGAAAAAAAAACGCCGAGAAGCTGATTCAAACCCTCGACCCTTTGATTACTGAGCTTCGCTTTTACCACTCGGCCACTGCCTCTCTTACGTATAACCTTTCGACTCATCTACATATGTTGTACTCTGCTTTACCGACAGCGCACCAAATTACTATACTGACCACTAAACTTTAAGTATAACCTTTACTAAAAATTGTTTTCTATTCTATTAAAGTTACATACATCAAATTTTTACCATATTTTCTAGTAAATTTTGATAGCCAAAATACAAAATTTTGAAAGAGTTTCTATTATTTTTTAATAGAATTATCTTAATAATTAATAGAAATCCACTAAATTTCGTGAAAGGGTGAGTTTGTCCCACGATTACTCAACATTATAGTAATTTTTAAGCGGAATATTTTTTCCGTGTATCCAACCCCTTCGAAAAAAGTTCGATACATATGTAAGTGGTGACAGCAACGCTCGCATGTATGTAATTTGTTGTCTGGACGATTGTCCATACTCACACACTCATATCGAAATATGCTATTTTGCATACTAATTAATACTTATTATTTATAATTTGATATTCTTACTTTTAGACACTTTCTTCAACAAGTCGAGGTTCGATGTCTGTCAGGAAACTTAACCAACTGAAGTCTCACGCACCGATGATTTTCAATATCTTCAAAATTCACTTCTTTATTGCACTAAATTATATTAAGACAAAATGCACTACTGTTAATATAAATAATTTGATTAATAGTTTTTTTTAAAGGAAAGTTGCGAATTCTGGAAAACTGGTTTCTACAGAGAGAATCGCGGCAAAAGCGTCCTCTCACTGAATGATCAAAGCAGTGGCGAAGAGAATTTGTAACATTGTGACGCGCATACAATGCATGCTATGGTGCTGCCTCTCGTGGTGAAGCGTCGAAACTATGTTCATTCGGACATCTACTGTAAGCGTCCGAATTTTCAAAGCGGAGTGCCAGAAGAGAAAGAAATCGTCTGCTCTGGCCAGTGATGCCGAAAGTAGTTTGAGCGGCACATTTGAAAATTATATATTTGTAATAGAAATAGTTTTTAAAAAAATTTTAATTTGCATCAGTATATTTATTTATTTACAAATAATTTTCCATATTTTTCATGCAGTTTACACACATAGAAAAGCCTGAGATTTTTAGTAAAAAAAATGTTTATACTTTGGATAGTGATCAGTGACAATCAGTTTGTCAACTAAGAGAAAAAGGGAACACCTGATCCGTGTGCTCAGGAAAGGCACTCAGTTGAGCTCTATGGAAGGAGACAAGTCAAATGTGAATTATTCTCTTCTATAGAGTTTTGTAGAGAAGTCTGCTTTTTTAATGCTTGACCAAGTTGTTCCCTTTCTTATTGTTAGTTTTTTATTTCTATATTTGTCGAAAAAAATGCATTTTTTACTCAAAACTGCCTGCATAACCTATGTATTTTTTTAATTTAGTGAAAATAATGTGAAAGAGAGTATAAAACTGAATAAAAAAAAATCAAAAACTTAACATTCGTGAAATAATAAAAAAACAGTATTTTTTCATACTTTTTATCATTACGGAACTCGTGCGATATCGATGTAATAAAAAAATTTAAAAAAAAATATGTATAAAATTATTTTTTATGAAGAATAATATATACTAAAATTTCAAAAATGTCAGTGATATATAGGTATACTCGGACTGCTCGATTTAAAATTTACTGCGCGCAATATCCACGCACTTCTCTGGCAACATCGGCTCAAGCAACTGACATCGCGAGATCCACGAGAAAACGCATTTCTGCAGTTGTCGCGTAATAGTGTAGTGGAGAGCGAGACGCGCTATCTATCAACCACGTCCTATATAGCGAGCTTAAGATTATCCAGGTATAGATGCATACTACGTGAGTGGCATCAATCGATGCGTGTCCTTACCGAGGGAGCATACAGCATTAACGGTAAATGGGGATAGGAACTAAAACTAATTGCCGAGAAGTTTGTTCGGACTCTCTCTCTCTCTCTCCCTTGTGTGTGTACGTGTGTGTGTGTGTGTAAGAGAGAGAGAGAGAGAGATTTGAGATTTACGCGAGACTCCGTTAGCGGAGCAGCAAGTGAGTTGGTGAGCGGTTGCGCGATCGATACATGCATTCTGATGTGGACAATTAGATTGGACGAGTATCTAGGGAGAGTAGAGTTTGTAATGCGTACAGTGATTAGTGGCATGTCATGTTTTGATTTGCAATTAGTTCGGAATAGATTTTTAATTTACTTGTTTGCTATCATTGCTATTTTTGTAATAATAATTGAAACTATTGAATAAATATTGATTATTTTTACAGAAATAGATGCAAGTAATAATTATAGAACTATATTACGAAGAAATTGCTAAATAAGTATGTAAATAAGTTAGAAAGGTAAAGCGCAGTGGTAATATCCGATTTACGGCGGACGAAGTAAGCGCCTGTCAGTAGGCAACCTAACTTACCTCCTGTTATATAGTTGAGAATATACTTTTTCAGGATGTCTCTTCAGAGCTATGCATGAGACAACTACAGAACAGAAAGTCTTTCACAAATACCATAATATAAAAATATTCTCACAAAATTAAGTACAATGACTATACAAAGTAGTAGTTTTGATTATTTTAACTTATATACAAGTGGAGTGCGTAACTTATTGGAAACGAATATTATAGCTGAATTTTGAGCGTCGATTTTCGATGCCTAATATTGCAACCCAGAATCGGATTTAGTTCTCATATATGCTCTTTTTCTTGGTATATATGAGGTACCTATTATCTACTTAAATATTCATTAAAAGATATTAATTATAAAGGTTGGTAGAAAAAGAAGAGTAAACTAATTTAAGATAACATCAGAAAATCGTTAAAAATTCTTAAGCAATATTTAATTTTGTTATATCCAGAGTAATTGATATTTTTTAATTAGTTAAAGTTAAATTCAAGCCTCTTCTGTGTAATGTTTTTTTTATCGTCTTCGTACCATACGTATTTGTAAATTTGAAGTCAAGAGGAGTGATTTTACAACAATCTAACGTAAGTGTTAGAAAAAGAGCCTCAGAAGATCTAATTACGGGTATCTTGTTTCATTTTCAACAAAAAAAAAAATCAATCCTTCCAAACTTATTCACTCTTGTCGTACCAATTGCTTAAATACAAAACTAATTAGAAAAGAAAAAACTTTATAATCAATTTGTATTCAAACGAGTAACCTATACCATTCCACGTACCTATGTATCCTTCAAACATAATTTTCCTACGGAAACTCAACCGACCAGCTCCACTTTATCCTAACCTTCTTCCCTGCGACCACTGTGCCACTCACTAGCAAACCGTGTGAAAACCTTCTTGCTACGTCAACCCCACGTGCCCGTCGGAATTATCAGTTGCTCCGCAGGTTACTTCTATCTCTCTCTCTCTCCTATACACGTCGCTGTAGCGTCTAGATACTATACAACGACGGTCCGCGCGAAGACGTACCGCAATTAGACGTATAGTCGCACGCGCGCGTGCTATGCAGTAGCCGTACGTATATATATATACACGCATATAAATCCATCCCTGCGGCGTCGGCATCGTATACTCCTAATGTATGCCGCGGGGGACCCGCCAACCAAGAGCTTATTAATCGGCCTCGCGTAATTGCTCCGCGCCGTGCGTGAGCGTGATATTCTCACGATGCCGTGGTGTTCGGATTCTCTATATGCGTATAGAGTATTAGTGCGATAGATGATAGTTTTGTTTTTTTTTGTTTTTTCCGAGTGCGAAGTGATCGAGTGGCGCGGTGATTACCGAAATTGCTTTGCACTGGAATATAGTTTGCGTATGGAAGTAGCTATATAGAAGTTATATTAATTGCGCGTGAGAAAGTATACACATGAATGATATACACCGATTGCGTGCGTTCGAAATGCGTTTAAAAAAAAAGATAGGTTATATTGGTCATTTTAAGACTCTCCCATAAACCATCAATCTGCTAATTGATTTCCATTTGAATATTTATTTCGGCAATAAACACGTTGTAAATTAAGAATTCAAAGCGCGCAGCCACCTGAAATTATAGAATTATCAAAAAATTATCTAACCACTTATCTTTATAGAAAGTGCTTGCTATACATCATCAAAAGAAAAATACGTCGTACCGCGCGCAAATGTCCCGTCATAAAAACGTTTCTCCATATATACACTTACCGTGCGAGCGCCCTCCTAAATCTAATCAGCAGTAAATCTCTGCGAGCGCGAAACAAAAAGCAACATCAGCAATTAGTCGCAATTCCCTGGCTACCGCGCACCCATATATATATACGTAAGATATATAAAAGAGCAATATAACAGCGCGAAATCCAAGACACCGCGAGAGAGAGAGAGAGATATATAAGAAAGACACGCGCGCGAGATTCTCTATAGCGCGCGCTCGTGCTAATTATACCAGGAAACGGCGTATATACACGTAGTATTCCCTTAGCGCACTACTTCGCGCGTTCCCACGGTAGATGTATACCTGCTTAGCTATCATAAAGGAGTATGTGTGTGTATATATATATATATATATATATATATATAGTAGAAAAAGAAGGACATGACGTCATTCGCGTACATGTGGATTTCCGCGAGCGAAATCATCTCTCGTGCAGCGCCCACGCGTGTTTGTATACATATACGTATAGTCGCAGTGAGAGTGTCGATGACGCCATATTATGTGAGAGATGCATTATACGAACGAGATTTTGGGAACGATGGGAAAAACTTTTCTTTTTCTTTTCTTTTTTTACAAATGGATGTTGGGTAACGAGTGTATATGCTGAGCAGCGATGAGGATTTTGAGAGTGGGTTTCAAAAGTCTAATTGAAATATCGACAGGCATATGCTCTGCGCGCATGTAAATTAAGCGAGAACGAGAGAATGATGAAGGTCCGCAGGTGTTATCGAGAGCTATAGAGGTAATGGGCCCGATTTACTTTGTTTGTTTCACAATCGCACGCGCGCGCCCGGTTATTGCTCCCGTGGGAAAATCAACGCGGTCGAGGTAGAATTTGCTTTGGTAATATATATATACTAATGGGTTATCGTTATATTTTTATTTTATTAATCCAAACTATATAGGCATTTTGCTAACAAAGTGTATCGTTGAATTTGATTTGCCAAAGATGGAGTTACAGTGTAATATTTAACTTAACGTACGAGGTACAATTGTTCAACATAAAATTTTATTGCTTAATAGGGTAATAGTAATAAACTTCAAATTAAAAATCAAAACCATGCAATTAACTTGATTATAATCCAGTTCGCACAGTTACATAGCAACCCACAATCTCTTCATACATCACGAATTAATCTCTCATACATCGCGCACAACTCCCACAAAACAACTATATATATATATATACCTGGGAATGTTAATTAAAAACGCAAAAATCGTCCTTATATATATATATAATAACCAAACCACTCGTACATCAACCAAAGGTCAATCATATATATATATATATACATACACGTATACTCGCGTCTCGCCAAAGTCACGTTTTCGATCGCGATTAGCCGCACGCGCACCTCTTATCGGGCGTCGCGCACACCTCGTATATATATATATACAGCCACGCCTGCGAGAGAATCGATTGCGGTCTGTATAAACGCAATATGTATTGGCACGCGTGACTCACACAGGCGGAAAACAATGAGCGAGCGTTTCATTGTCACTGTCAGAGTGCGCGTAGGTATACGTATTAATGCATGCGTGATGCATTAGTGCGATTGCACGCGTGTGTGTTGCGCTGTATGGTAGTGTGATAATGAGCGAACGCGGTGATTGCCAAGCTGAGTGTTTTTTTTTTGTTAGTCGGGTGTAAGAGTAGATTACGTAATGCGGTTGGTAGATGGAATGCGCGTGCGTTGATGTCCGATGGTGACGCAGGTATAGAGGTGAGGTTGGTTGGTCAGAGACTTTTCGTATAGGATTTGTACATTAGCGAAATATTGTTGATGAATAGTATGGATTTATAGTTTTGCATAATGTAAAAGCAATTTTTTGCAACTCAGTAGTCCACTATAACCACTGACAGTTTAAGTATACCACTCTTTGTATAATACCTTCCCTCTGTATATAATCAATTAAATCACTTTTTCTATACGGCTATACAAAAACTTACACAGTAAAACACACCTGTAAACGGAGATTATACCCGCAACCATTACTATACAAAAAACCCACACTGATTTATCCATTAACCGGCGTCCCTGCATCCATATATACCCATTCACGCAAAAACTATCGACAAAAACAAAAAACAACAAAAAAAAAAAAAATCATCATCAGCCACCGATCACCCATGAGTCGCCATCTAAGCAACGGCACCACCGCGCGCGTATACACATAAATCGTTGAGCATACACACACATACACGCGTATATACGCGCTGGCAATCGAAAGTGAATTTATTGCACTTGTAAATTGCATGCCTTATGCTCGATTGCCCTCGAAGAATTCCCCGTTTCTATATACACGCGCGCGTGCGCGGACATTCTTCCTGAAAGATCGCGCGCGGCGCTCACGCTATAGAATTTACGACGAGAGGCGCGATAGATTACACACGCTGCTGCTGAGCGCGCGCGCGTGCGCAGCACACTTTTATGTAAATTCTGTGAGCGCGAGAGAACAAGGGAACGTGTATATATATATATATATATATATATATATATATATACATATATACACGACGCTTTCGTTTTCTCGCGTGTGTATACGTTTTCTGTTTACTCGTAAAGGTAGCGGTACACATAGAGAGCGAAATTGTGTTTCTTTTTTCCATTCGCGTTGGATATGGAGTAGGGTGTATATATAGGGAGATTGTTTGCTTTGCGTGGACCGAGAATGCGTCCAATTACTCTTACGATTGCGGATTTGTTTGAATAGTAAAAAAAAGTTTATGTAAATTAAAGTTCATATGTAGTAATGCGATTGTTATTTAACACACTCACTCCACATATGAACAAAAAAACCTCAGTTGCAAACTTGGTAATAGCACGAAAGCGCTCTTTTAAGATGCCCACTTTGAGGCCATTTATCTCTCTCTCTCTCTCTCTCCCTCGCATTATTAACTTTCATCTTTCTCCCAGAACCTCCTCTCTCTCTCTCTCTCTCTCACTCTCTAGACAGTCAAAGAAGCTTTGCTCCTGGGATCCTCATAGCCCTCTGCGTGCTCCTCACTTTCGAGCAATCAGACCTGTTATTTGACGAAAAAAAATTCCTCCTGTTCGCGCGCGGTCTATACGTTCCCGTGGCCTTCACGGCTGAGCGTCCTTCTCTCCCACGCCTGTGTGATAACCACCTATATAGCAATTCCATGCCGAGGGTTGTTGATGCGTATTATTTCGACAGTCGCGCGTCCACGTTTCTTTTTTTTTCGCCTTGCCCTAGGGTATGTAGCTTACTTATATACATATGTATGTGTATATTCTATACGCTTGCACCGGGCTGTTTCTTAATTTTGCTTGGGGAGGCGTGAGAATTTTTGAAGGATCGGAGAGAGAGGAGAAAATTGCGATACGCGTAATTAAACGTCGGTCAGCTTTTCAGAAGCTACTGAATAACCAGTTGCTCCTGCTGCTGCTGTGAGAGTCGAGTTGAATAATTATAAGTGTGTGTGTGTGTGTGTAGTGCCGCGAGGGAAAGAGTAAAAGAGAGGGAGGAAATCGGGTCGGCCGAGATTTCGTTCGCCAAGTTGTCGTATACGTATAGTCCCGGCAATTAGCGTTTTGAGAAAAATTTGATTTAGTGGATGTGAAGGGATAATTTATCAGCGCGCGCGAGTATATACGCGCGTGTGGCGTTTCGTATGGCAGTATGGCTTTGAGTTATTTTGTGTCGACGAAGGAATGTGATATGTTTTCGTGTGTGTAGTCGTATATAAATCTGTTGTTATACGTTCGACGATAAATTTCTATACGTTTTTCCTTTTTTCTTGCAAAGTGAGGTTTTCTGTGATATTTTATATAAATTTTCGAATAAATTCTTAAGTGAAAAATATGAATGAAATATTGGTTGGGAGGTCGTAAATTTTGCAATTATTTCTCTGACATTTATTCAGGAGAACCATCAACAATGAATTATATTAAAATGTTCAATTTAACTTGAAAAAATATCTTTTTCATAGTTGAAAAATATAGTAGGAATAATTAGATTAGCTCAGAGGAAACTAAATTTATTGACGTATGAGTTCGGTTGGTTTTTCAGAATGAGATTACACACATAACACATTCTGTAAAATCAATACTATTATATTTAGAAAATAAAGAATAAAGAAATATCAAATTAAAATCAATTTTCTTACGGTTACTAAATGGAAATGTTATAAAAATGTTTATTGAAAATCAACGTTTGCGTCTAAAATTGAGTTATAGTATTTCGGTGTATTAAGGATAAGGAGGAATTTGAAATAATCATACCAATAATTTTCTTATTTAATAAGGTGATGAATTTTTTTTCCTAAATGTTGGTTTTTTTTAATGTTAAATTATTAGTTTTAGCGATTGCACTTTTCAAATTTAATAAGAACATTTTATTTTCTATTTCTATACATATCAAGGCTTCTTACTGTCTCTTTTAGTTCTATGATATTCATATACGTAGTATACTGAACACTCACCTTGCATATTTGTAAAAATAGGAATTCTAAGAATTTATATTCCAAATACACAAATAATGATTATCAGTATTACTTAAAATTTTTTGATAATCATTTTCTCAAAAATATAATATGTTTTGCAACATAAAAAAATATTTTACACTACTATAGTACATCGAACACGAGTTTTTAATAGTTATAACACGTCGCTAATATCCAAACGGGGAATGTGATGCTGAATAACCAATTAAAAAAAATATTTTCCTTTTCCTACGACACAAACAAAATAACATAAAATATATATAAATATGAACCGTCCACACCTACGAAACACTTGACATTAAAATCTGTTAATTTTGTTTTTGCACCAATCACACAGCATACTCATATATTTACTCCCGCTGCATAGCAACTTACGAAAACGACGGGTTTCACTATACCTAAAGACTCTCCCGAAGAAATCACGGCGCGTAATTTGAGGGAAAGGCCCGCATCGCAATAAAGAATCTGGCTCTCGGTCATGCGTCTCGAACTGGAAAAAAATCTCTCTCTTTCTCTTCCCCTCTTAAGAAGAAAAACAAGAGCAAAAATAATCTCGGACGCAAGCGTACACACACATACACATATATACCTTCATCTCACTTCGTGCACACTTTCACTCAAACACACGCGCGCGCCAGGTTTTTCGGGCAAATTAATTAGCGGGCCGCACGCGTGCGTATATATACATCCAACAACGACAAAACGAGCGACGCGCGCAATCTCTGCTATATAGCAGCAGCAACAGCCACGCGTGTATATGCATTTATATATATATACACGAAAATCGTCGTGTATGGCTTTCTCCGCCTCTGGCGTCGAGGTAACGGTGCGAGCGAACGCGAGAGAGTGAGCGTCGTCGAGTGCGCTTAAAGCTAATTAAGCCAGGCGGATCGTTGGAAAACTATAAGGGAATATCGTGCGCTGTATACACTTACTGATTAGTCCGTCGCTTATACATATATATGATGGGACGACGTTACAAGTTGGATGTGTCTAGTCTTATTAGAGAAGAAGTTAGCGCGCGATGGGGTAATTAGATTGAAGTGCGTTTGCTTGTGCTTGTATGTATACACATGTATTGCCATAAGGAAATTATGCTTTTGAGAAACTATATGAGAGAGAGAGATTGCACGTACGTGACTGGAATTTCGAAACGCGAGATGTAATTTTCGTATGTAATTTCCGACATTATACAAATATTTGGTGAATTAAGAAACTTTGTGCGCATTAATTTTCGGTTTAAATAAAAATAATACTCAATTTCCAACGTATAATACTTAATATATACACGTATTATCGCAAAAAAGAAACCACCGTCACTTCATGTACGCATTACATAACTATAAAAAACGATCGCGACAAAGAGACCGCGAGAGAGAAAAATCCTGTATATATAATACATATATTCCAAGAAAATACGCTGATGCACAACGGATGTACTTAAAATCGTTGACCGCGAGCATCATTTCCTCGCGAATGCATTAGGAAAATTAGCACACCGGCGTGTATATATACGGTGACTCAAAATCTCTGCGGTCGCACTCAATAATATAATCGCACCACCTGGGACGCATATACGTATATAAACTGTGAATTCACGATTTTTAATGGAAACACGCCACACACGTACATATAGGTATATACGACTGACGCAAACTTGCCGACCAGCATTCTAATGCATCTTTCCGGGAATATCCCGCGCCCATGTCGGTCGCGTGGACGCTCTCTCTCTCTCTCTCTCTCACGTATAGATTAATATGCGGTTGGGATAGACTGCGCGTGTTCTGCGCGGACTTTCATTGACGTAAAATGACTCACGCGTATATATATATATGTATATAGTATACCTAGCGGTCTCGAGTGTCCGCGAGAGCGTTCGCCTTTCGTTCGTGCACGTATATATATATATACTAGTGGCACGCGGATACGTCATAATATAGGTGGGTGTGATCGCGCCTGGCTATTTTCACTTTGACGCAGTGTTATTGTGAGGGGGGAATTCCGATGAATTAAGTGTTGTAAATAAGCCGCGCGGGGTATGCGAGGTCTTACGGAAATTTTGAAAAACTATTAGTGACGCGACCAGTCACCGGTGTATCAATAAAAATATGCACATCAAATAATTTATATAACCATCGATATGACGGTTCTACAGAACAAAAAATCCATTCATTCTCCCTCTCGTTTTTTCCTCCAATGCATATATACACACCCATATATATACACTCGCTCGCATTAATTACCCCAATAAAAAACGACAACATACTACGTTGTTTATTGCGAGTATTCAACGCGTGCGGCGCACACGCCTTTATATATACACAAAAAAAAAGAACTCATGCTCTTTGTCGTGTGTCTCATTATCGCGAGCGAATTATTTCCACGCGCACGCGCGCGCTTGATATTCATTCGGTGACGACAAAAGCTCGCGTGCCTCGCGCCCACGCTAAAGCCACAGCATGGTTTCGTATATATATATATATATATGTACATACGTATATACGTATATACGAGCGAACAGAAACATCCGGAAACCCGAGCGTGATTCACAGCGATCGGTTCCGTTTTGCGAGTATACAGCATGCATATATGAGTCTGCGTGCGTGTATAATATGTACGCGCGCTGATGCAATTTTTGTTGCGCAAGCGCGCGTGTGTATATAGTATCGGGTTGACTTATCGCGAGACGCTCGTTGAATTGATATATGATTTTTTCTTTTTTTCAAATTGATCGATGGGTGATTGAACTTAGGAATAATGTGATTTTTTAGTCTGGGAATTGGGAGTTGCAATGTTTTTATAGGTAACTACGTTCAGATTTTGGTGAATTTTTATAGGGTGGTTCTATTAAAGATGCATTGATTAAATTATCTTTTGGGTAAATAAATATCAAAATGTACGTATACGTGAATTGAATATGTATACGTTAAAAAGTGTATATTATACTATACGAGTTATGAATCTGCAATTTCACCCTGCAATAAAATTTTCAACGTATATATTCCGAATTCTGCTTCCCATCCACGCGTGAAATATTAAATCAGCGATATAAGACAAATAAACGACGAAATCCCATCAGATTTTCTCCCGACCTCACAAACACCAATTTTAACAAGCACCTACTCTTCCACCCACTCACGTCCCGTCTCCGAAAAATCTCTAGAGCCGTTCTAAACCTTCCCTTTTATTGCCCCCCTGGTCCCTTAAATTCCACCTCTCAGCTAACCCTTATTAAAAATTTCTTTACGATCCCACTCTCTCTCTCTCTTTTACCCTCACACCATCCAGGTGTGGGCAGCATATATATATACAACGCGTGGGCCGCTCGAACGGTCGACATTTCGCTGCATCGGAAAAAATACGAGCGTCGCGAGAAAAGCCGCCGGCAGGCCGTACAATGTCGGCTTTATGATTCAGCCGCGAGTCCTGTGGTATCAATGTCGCGTGCGTGTATATATATATGTATACGCCTTGGGGGAAAAGAGGCGCCAGTGAGAGAAAGAGAGAGAGAGACAACGGCGAAGCGATAAATTACAACGCGGGAGGTAGAAGTGTATATAGAGAACGGCCGATTTGAAGGTTTGCTCGGTGAGTGCGTGGATGTAGGTTGCGTTGTTTATATATAGGGGTTTATGTGGTTTTGATCGGGTGGATTGTACGTAACATACGGTTGTAAAAATTATCATTTGCGTATATACGAATTCGAAGTGAAGTTTAATGAAATTTTCTTAAATGTGACTATACTTTATCTTCAATCGATACGCTATACTTAGAATAAAACGCTTTTATAAAATCCGAATAATATATATATAATAATAACGATAATTCCGAACCGGAAACAATCGTATATTAAAGATTTTTTAATAAAAAAAAACTTTTCAATTTATAACCAAAGAGAAATTCTCGCAGCAACCGAAGCATTCGCTCGTAAACCTCTTTGCTCTCATCCCGCATCCAGATGAAAAATCAAAAGGACTTTTCTAAATGCACTTCGAGAAAGGAAAAAGGTGAAATTACTTTCCAACTATAATAAAAGCGAAACACGCCGCGCGACACTCCGTGCTTTTATTACCTCGCGACTTATCATTATATACCAGCGAACCTCATCATCTCTGCGTTTCTCATAGCCGCGCGCTCGTGCATTGTCGCCCGATCCGTATACTTATATACAATACATATATACCTATATATATATAAATTTTCCCGCGGCAAGAACTCACGCCAAATTAGGAATCCGTTTCGTTCCGGCGACAACTACAGTGTATATATATATACACGTCATATCAAGCGCTATATAACACGAAAATCGCGCAGCCTCGCGTACAAAGAGCCGCGCGCGCGTGTCGTCGGCTTTTTGCTACTCCTGCCACTTCTAATCATCACAATCAGGCGACGATGCGCAGGTGCTCTGTTCTCGCCTTTTTATATATATATACCTTCGTGGTATATACGTGCGTGCGTATATAAAAGAGAGAAGAGGTCTTGTCGACTGGCGCAGTTCGTTCTTCTCTTATTTTTTTTTTCACCTTTTTCATCCTTTCTGCACGCGGGCTTTCGCCGCGGGTCTCTTTCCGTGGTTTCTCTGAATTTCTGCGGTTCCGTGAGCGCTGGCTTTTTCTTATCTACCTCAGCCTCTCTCTCTCTCTCGTCTCGCGAGTATATATACTTCTTCTTCTTTTACTTCGTTTTTTTTTCTTATATACGGTAAGATCTTCGGGTTGTGGTGAAAGCTCGGGAGAAGAAAGAAATTCAAACTCACGTCGATGGTATTTAACGAAATTCTTGATTATACATATATACCTATACACATAGGAACAAACGTGTTTCCGTATTATATATATATATATACAAAATTTAATTCAATAAAATATACGGTACACCGCGCAGACCGTAAATTAAACGACCTACTACGGCGTTTTAAACAATTTATTTCATAAATTTCAATTTGTAAAACAAGCCGACGGCACACGCGCCGATAATGTTTATCTCTCGGACTTGCGCGGCTGAATTAGCATCTGGATTACTTCATACGTTACTCCCGGAAAGGACCGGCGCGACACGCGCGCTCGCGAACACCGCACGCACGCGGCGCGCATCTAATCTATCCGATAGCGATCTCCAATTCCACGGCTGGAAAAGATTAGCCTCGAGACCGGCGTATATATTTTCGCGATCTTATATATATATATATATATATATATATGCCTCTGCACGCGTGTTCTCTCTTTCTCTCTTTGGAAAAGAATCGCCCGCACAATGCACACGCCAAGCCGCGCATACGAATGGCGAGAGTTCGGAGATAAGCAACATTATACGTACGTGTATGTGTGTATTTATACTTACAGGAGAACTTTGTGCAAGTAATATATATAAAATCACTGCGATGTATAGTAGAACGCATGTCTCGTTCAATGAATCAATTATAAAAATGACATGACCACGACGCGTGGTGATATTTATATAATTAAATTAGCTCGTGAAGCGCACGGAGGCGCTTGCATATATATATACGCAGCGATAGTAATCGCCTTGAAGAAGGTCTCCATTCTCTGGAGGTGCGGCGTGTGTGCACACGTGCGCTTATTTACGCCCTTGTTCGGGAACGGGTGCGAACGGCGGCAGCAGGAGCGCGGGGTTAACCCCCTCCGCCGCTCGTTTCGTACAGTTACAGCGAGCCTCGATAAGACCACCTGCGAGCTGGGATAAAAAGAAGGAGGGGTACAAAAAGAGAAAGAGAGAGAGGAAGATCCGCGTTGCAGCTGGAGATAAAAATCTCACAAGCGCGTTGTTCGCAGCTTCTGCTGATGCTGCTGCTGCACTCGCTGGCAGAGATATCGCGCGTTGAGTGAACGAATGCTTATATATGTATATATACATACATGTGGTGGTGTAAATGTTACCAAAATCAAAGTCGCTTAAAAAAGTACTATATCTAATGTCGATTTTAAAATCAATTCAAAAAGTTTCAAAAGTACATGAATCCAATAATAAAAATTACCGTGAAATTCATATCACGTCCCCGTGAATTTAACAATAATTTTTACGAAAAAACTTCTATCCGTGATATCGATCGACATATTAGAAATCATTACGAAACGAAAGGCATTAATTCTAAAACCTATATTTCAAGTCAATATATGTATAACTCTATTGAAAAATTAACCACGCACACCTCTATAATATACCACAAATCATATAACCACCGTAAGATATATCGACCCACGAATTCAATATCCTCTAGACCTAATTCTATTTCCACTCCCTCACACACACACACATCATTGATCCACTCCTCCTGTACCACCCTGTACATATATATATATACACATCTATATAACCCAACGTATGTTAATACTGTGCATATATACCCCGGTCTCTCGCTCGCCTTTTCTCGCTATACGTGAAAGCTTATTTATAAACACAGTCTGCGACCGTGCACCACAATGGTTATTGTCTCAGGGCGCTCTGCGACGGTATGCGAGAAGAGGTGGAGAAGGAAAAGGGGGGAGGAGAGGGGAGGGGGGGTCTATTTATGACACATTATGCGAAGGCGATATCGCGCACGCGGGCTTTTCCGCAGAGCTACATGGTGAGCATTGTGCCCCCTCTTCTGCCCTCCGCGTATATACTGTATAAATCACAGTAGGGAGCTGCCGTAGACGGTATATGTATTTGTATATCTGTGGCTACGAGGCATAACGACATAAGTCCATTTTGTAATTTTTTTTTTTTTTAAATCAGGAAAACCTTGGATTTTGTATCTTTAAATGGATGTTTTTCATTTAAAACTGTCGGTAGTAGCTAAAATATTGCCCTAAAGCTACGATATACGGAAAACGTAACAACATAAGTCCATTTTTCAAATGTCGTGCGTGGCTCAACGGCATACGTCCAGCACTGATTTATTTTATCCAACCAAATTGAATATAAAAATTATTTTATATAAAATATATACAATAACTAGATAAAATTTATAATTTTACAAACGTTAAGTGCATAAACGTGAGAATTCTGAATGTCAGTTCACAATACCTGTTCTTTTACGAAATAAAAAAAATGCTTTTTAATTTATCGCGAATTCAAGTTGTATTCATGTTGTATTATTTTTAACATAATTATTCGTTGATTGAAAATGATCGAAAAATAAACGATAACAGGCCTATTAGATAAGTCCAAGTTCCCGGCATAACGACATAACTTCATACTTTTATGAGTTTTCACGAAGGAGAAAATGCATATAACCTGGTCATACCACCGTATAAATATTTGTTTTAAATGTATTAATTGATTAGTATAGTATCGCGTCCTATGTCGTGTATTCCGATCTTACGAATAAGTTTGAACATTGAAACCCATTTTTCTCAGAAACTCTAAAAGTGGACTTATGTCGTTATGCCTCGGAGATACAGATATATATGCATGTGTGTGTATATGTGTGGTTTATATAATATGCATTACAGAACATTGGTTGATATAGCACGAGCGCGACGAGGGATACAGCTAATAAGTATATAGAATCGGGAGGTCTGGGCAAGGTTGCAAGACTTCAACCTAGGTTTTAATTCAATCTGCAAAATGTTTATTTTCGCATATTTTAAAGACGCGTTTACATTGAAAATTCGTATACCATTTTAGAACAGCTTGGTTAATATACAAACGCATGTATAATTGTTTCGTGGTATAACAATACATAATCACTTCGTGGAAATAATTAAGTTGGCAGTATCTACAATACCATATACCTTCCTGTTTTTCTTGCTGACCTCTCGAATTTATATATATATATATACGGGCCGAGACGATCAGCGACAAGCCCTATACTACTCAGGGTTGAGCGAAACCCGTCAGCAGCCTGCTGCGCACGCGCGCGCGAGTGTTTGAATTCAAGACACGGCTTTGCTCCCTCTTAATCGGAGAGGCTCTGCACCTAATTAACAAAAGAAACCTGCACTCTCGTTCTCTCTGAGCATGGCCCCAATGTCTTTACCCACCACTGCGATGCTGTTCCTCTTCATTGTCGCAGAGCTTACTAAGAGCCTCTCTCAGGTCTTAATTGCGAGAGGATATATACACGAAGTACAGATCACCATATATATACGCCGTCATTTGCATACGGCATGTGTGTCTTTGGTCCTTTCGTTTTGTGGATATATAGAGTCTGGAGTGTATAAGGGACTACCGCGGTAATGCGATCGTAATGCAAGCTGTGAATCAACGGAATAATATACTCGTAGTCTTGCACCGAGAGAGAGCGAGAGAGAGCGTGTGATTTCCAATTTCATGCGACTTTTCGAGTGTTACGATCGCACTTTCGAAACGCGTTAGTCAATTAAGGGCGTTCTTATATATATACTCTTGTTCTTCGCTTTGCTGTATGGTTGTAAATGGTATTTGAACCATGTAAATCACTTGTCCGCTATATCCGTAGACTCATCGTCAAAGCATGCTTGAGAAGTTATGTATTCGATATTTTATTCACAAAATGATGCATATAGTTAGAGTGCAGTGTTTTTTGTTTTATTTCATGTATCGAAGAGAGAATTCCAATAGGAATTTAAAAGTATATGCGAAAGTATCTTATTTGAACAGATAAACCGTACTTGATGAATAATTCTTATAGAGTAATTATAGTTTAAATTGGCTACATAAAACTTATACGTTTTTACTTGTGTAACTGAAAGAGACAAGCTCTACAAATGTTATTTACAATGTCTACGTGACAAAAAGTATGCAATTACTGTAATTACTTCTTGTCTTATCAGTCATGGAAAATTATCCACCTTGAACGTATCATATCTGTAATTGGTTAACGAATGTGGTTCGCGATTATGAACTTAAACGGATGATATCAATTTAATTGCGTATACGTTTCAACAGCCTAATTGCACGGTAACACTTGTGATAATTATCCAGCTGTTAACGGTAATCGAGGGCCATCTATGACGCTTGATAAAAATAACGACGACTGACTCATATATAAATTGTTTTAAAGAAATAACGATCATTTTTCATCTATACGGTTGCAGCATTAGTCTGATTGTAATTGCAGTTTTACTACGGTTTGCATCACTGTATATAAGAAAAATACAATTTGTTATCACATCGAAAACACACAAAAAAAACTGTAAAACAATACCATCAATATCAAATCTGTGGCTCCGAGGCATAACGAAATAAGTCCATTTTTTGAAAATCGCTACAAGTTTGGATTTTGTATCTTTAAGTGGGTCTTTTTCGTTTGCCAGTATCAATTTTAGCTAAAACATTGTCCTAAAGCAACGATATGCCAAAAAAGTAACGACATAAGTCGATATCATTTTATGGTTTATTGTAGATTTGATGTATTTTATCCATTCTAATTGAATATAAACATGATTTCATATAAAGTATGCACAATAAAAAGATTAAATTTCCAGAATTTTCAAAATTCTAGTATATATCACTTTTTTCCAAATCGTCTGCGCTGTTTAAGATATGCAGTATGCCAAATGGTCGTAAACTTAATAGAAATGTTATGAAAATAGGACTATTCTTGTTTAAGTAATAAAAATTCGTTAAACAATTGCTAATTTTATAATTTATTGGTTAAAATTAAAGAATATACTCGAAATCGAACGAGAATAGCACTATTAGATAAGTCCATACTTTTTTCAGTTCTTACTCGTTTCTAATGCAACAGAAAATGTATAATCTACTCATACCACTGTGTAAACATGTGTTTTGAATGTGTCAATTGACTAGTACAATATCGCACCCTATTTTCTTTCTTCCGATCTTACATATAAGTTTGAACATTAAATCCCGTTTTTCTCTGAAACTTGAAAAATGGACTTATGTCGTTATGCCTCAGCAGAACCCTTATCTTTCTTATTTTTGACGACCTCTCAATTCACTCTTCCATCATAGGCCCCTTCCTCCAACTCTTTCCTCCTTCACGCACATCCGGTTATTTTCCTCCACCCTATATATCGAACCCATCCATGCGCCTTATATACAATACTCGCGCATTCGAAATCCAATTTTAAAATTCTCTCTCCTCTCCCTCTTGCATATATACGTCGCAGACGGCGCCGACATCGCACGAGGATATCGGCGATACGGTATCTCGGCACGCGGCGCCTCGCGTAATGACGCCGGCGATAAGCGCGCGCGCGGCGAGTACGCGTGCACGCGGCTTTATAGATATACATATACGCCGTGCCTTATAGCGACATCCGTGCTCATAAATAAAACATGTATACGTTGCTGTTGTTGTTGCTACTGTATCTCTCGTGTACAAGGGTGAGGCCGGAGTTTTTTTGTGTAATTTAGAGGTAGAAACTATGCGCATGTATATATATATGTGTGCGGTACGCAGAGATTTTAGAATTTCAATGGTTCGCGTAGGTTGAGTGCGGTATGCGCAGAGGAGTTTATTGGGATTACGCTATTTGCAGTTGTATCAGGACGCCTTGTTTTATTGCGTGATTGCATGAATTATTTATTGAGTTTTGTGTGCGCGGATGTTGTTGGAATTAGTGGAATTGTAATTGTTGGGAAAAGAAAAGGAATTTTTCTGTGTATATAGGATGGAAAGTTGTTGTATTTCATGTTTATATAAGGAAAATAAACGTTAATTTAATTAGCGAGTATAACTTATAAACAATTATGCATACTTTATTAGCTTTAAAAGTAAAGAGGGTCAAGGAGAGCATTCGGAATATCTCTAATGATATTTATCCGAAAATTTACAATGGAAAAATTCAAGTTTTATATCCTGAATTCGCCAAACAATTAAAGTATCATCATAATAAGACACCATATATCCTGGTAGAAATCTTAAGCATATGCTGGCTACAAGTTAAATAGATTTTCAGAATATGATCAGTACCGATAATAACGCTACTATATACGTTTTTACTATTAAAATATAGTTGTATAATTGATAAAGACAGAAAGCTCCTCAATTTCCTACTACAGCAATCATTCATATGTTCATGTAAAATTACATTATACTCTTATTCTCTCACCAACATCTCTAAAAAAAATTATCATCTTCAATAAGACTATATAGGTAACTGACTATGCGCCTCCAAAACCCAAAAAGTCTCCCACGATAATCCCTCCATGCTCCCTCTTCTCTCTTTCTCTCTTTTACCTCGCGCGCACGCTTCTCGACCGCGAAGTGAGGAAGAAGAACAAGGCGACGACGAAGGAGAAGAAGAAGAAGAAGAAGAAGAACCGAAGTAGGCGGCGGTGGGAGCGTGCGCGCGCGCTGCTCGCTCGTCCGTTTCATCAGGCGCGCGCGGAGTCGCGTGGGAGAGGAGGAGAGAGGGAGAGCAGCAACGCGCACAGCACACGTGCCCGCGAGAGAAAAAGAAGCGAAGAGAAAGAGAGAGAAGGAAGACGGATTTCGCGGGGAGGAGGAGGAGATGGAGAAGGCGGCGAGGGAGGAGAAGGAGGAGAGGAGGTGAAGGAGGGGAGAGAGGAACGCGACACAATCACGTCCTGCACGCGCCGTGCCTCGAGCCACTTGCAGGCGATGCTACACGAGGCTGTGCCGCTCTTGGCTACTTTTATGTAACGTGCGCGGGTTCTTCGTCGAGTTTCGTTGAGTACGTGCGGTTGATTTTTCGTTGAATTTTCCTTCTTTTTTTTTAAATTGAGTAGTAGATGCTTTTCTTCTTATTTTTAAATAGTTTTTTTGACTTATTTTTAAAGATACTCAAAATTAGTAATAGGCATGTAATCATAGTCAGTTTATTTTAAACACAAATAGTTTGCAAAGTTTAAAAAAAATTGTATAATAGCTTCTAATACAAAAAATAGATATAAATATAAAATATATGTAGTATAAAATATTAAGATTTTAAGTGTGAACGACTAATTCTCAATTTTCTACAAGATTTTTTTGGATTATTTAGGATTTTTAAAAATTAACGCAGTATAATTCTAAATAATGGTTTTCTTTTTATATGTCTAAATCCTCGGTATTAATTTAAAATTTTTAGTGACTCGCTTCATTTTAATAAAACTCTAATATACAAGGCAGGATAATGTAAATGCCTTACTGATTTGGTCAAAATGCGGCGAGCATAATATTAAACATATATGAGTAATTGTTAGATTGTTACAACGAATTTAAACTAAAAATGAAACATATTAACTACTACGTGTACTTGCTAAACCCACTAATACATTCACCTAAATAAAATCATGTCGATGGGAAGTCACACATTTAGCGAGTAGTTAAGTCAAGATTAAAAACATGCCGTCTCAAAGTAGATTTCATTAGACCTGTTGAGTGATGGAATATTTGTAACCATAGAAGACAGAGAACTTTATAGATTCATACCTTGTGCCATTAAAAGATTTTACTCCAGTTTCAATGCGTATTCGGCCTCCTCTTAATTATTTCATTTCACCTGTAGTCGTAGATTTGGGACTCTGAAAATAATGTGGACATGATTTTATACATCGATAAATATTCTACTTAGCGTTGTAGTGATATAGTATTTGATTATAAATATACGAAGAGACTACAATGTTTGTTTTTTCTCTCCAGACAGCTATTATTTACCAACGTCTGTTCAAGCACTAACGTTATCAGTCTGAGGAAAACAGCTTAACTCAGTATCTATGAGTGTAACCTAACACATCGTCTGCAAGACGGCCGAGTACAGTGGTTCAAAAATAATTTAATTCAGCATTTGTAACCTGGTAGAAGTGCTTTTTATTTACTTTTTTTAATATAAAAATAGAAAGATGATGACATTTTTGTACTAAGTTGCATCAAAATGTGGAATTCTCCAAATATATACTTTTTCGTTCCGATTTGTCTATATATATATATATGATATATGGTTTTAACAAACTCTTTTTTTTGTCAATAATTATATGTAGAATTATAAAATCTAAATAGATTTTTTTCGAAAAGTAGATAAATATACAAGTGCTATATCATGAAGAAATTAGGTGAAGACTACATTAACACTACATGTACGTGATAAATAGTCAAAGTCACGTGTTATCAAACACCGTTGTTAAGCATTTATCAAATGTTAACAATCACCAACAATACTGGTTTAGCTAATTTTTGTTTTCTCTTTATGAATTATATATATTTCAAGAGATTATAGAATAGAATTTCTCGAAAATTAATAGAGCTTAAAAAAAAAACAAATTAAAATATAAGTATAAACAACGTATAATTTAGTTTAGCTTTGGTTTACAAATTTGATAAGACTTGCTATTAATTATCAAAAACAAGTAAATTCAAAGACACAATTTTTACAAATAAATTTCTTTATATAATATCCTTTATAAAATAAAATTATTGCCTTCTACGACCAACTTTTCATTCAATCCCCACGATATTTTTACTAACTAAAAATTTCTCTTTCCATTCCTCAACCCATCCACTTCCAATCTCTGCACCGCTATATACATACACGTCGCAGCACTATACCGCCGTATATCCTCTCCGCCTCGTGTAACATCGCCTTCTTCTCTTTCTCCCTCTCTCTTTACCCTGACTCCCGCGTCGCACGCGCGCACTTGGCTGTTTGACCCGCGGTTATATACATATACATACGAGACGACGCGCTCCGCACGCGTTCATGCTGCTGCTACTCCACTATACCGCCGCAGGGGGGGAAAGGAGAGAGAACCATCGTAGCCACGTATATATATATATATATACACGCAAGTGTGGGAAATGAATCTCCGACGACGCGTGCGTGTGACGCGGCAGCATGAGCTCTAATCGACGACGACCTTACCACGCGCGACCTCATCTCGCGCATTCATTCTTCTCTTCGGGCCGAAATCGACTTTGTCATGACCGAGTACATGTACACGTGTATATATATATATAGTAGTCGATCGTATCGATTGAAGTTATACGTGCTATGATCGAAGGTCTGAACAAGCGAACGAACGGGTTCAAGGTGCGTGATGGACGAGGTAGTATGTGTATAGTGGCACGTGTATTGTTAAATGTTTGCGTGAGCGAGAGAGAGAGTCTGTTATCTCGGTTATCGAACGCCGCGGTTGGTGGGATTACATATAAAATTGTATAGAAGAAATGGTTGAGAGGTAGTTTTGGGATTGAAGTTTTATTATGGTGCGGCTTAGAGGAATTTTGATGCGGTTTTATAGGGGATTTGAAGTGAAACTGTAGCCGTCGTAAGGTCGTTTCGATGTTATAAGTGCTTTTACTCTGTTATATTACTTGCTGTAAATATATATATATATATACATGTCAGGAAAAATGAAATAGTCGAAATGAAAGTGGGGAAATAAAAATAAAAGTACGAGAGGTATTATTAGTAATGCGCGTGTAGCGTCCGCTTTTATTGCAAATAGGAAAAGTATAAATTACTACATTGCTATAACATTTTATTGCTGCAATATAAATTTGTTCGATATTCAATACATCAATATGCATATAGAAATAAACATTTTACTATTTATTGTTGAATTAGTTGCCGCGGTATATTTAAAAAAACATTCCAAGCAAACCTCTGCAGTATATACCTCGCACTTGACCCAACAAATCCGTATACACATCGCTTATATACCCTCGGTAACCTCTCCACACAATATAATCAGCCTCTCTCTCTCTCGATCCGCAACAAAACGAGCGAAAGCGGATGCGCTATTATGTACACACGATAACAAAAAATATCCTATAACGTTCGTGGCCTCAGGTGAACTACTGTATAGTTGCTCAAGATTTTCCGCGCCATCGGCCGATTAATGATTCTCTCGCGCACGCGCGGCGAGAGGCAAAGTTCAAGGCAAGTCGTGCGCGCACCGGCATACTCATCTCATGGGCTGCTGCTGCTGCTGCTTATATTGCTTTGTATATATGTGTGTGTGTGTACACGTGCCGCGGGAAAAATGAGCGATTTCAAGGTGCAGCCCGTAGATCCGTAACGCGCGCCGCTTTGTTTTGCGACGCGCGCCTTTTAACAGGTATAGTGAATGGAAGAAAAGAAAAAAAATGAGGGGGAATAAAGCTAAAGACACTGGGATGCGCTTCTTCGGTTGAATTTCACGCGTG
Organism: Torymus tubicola; assembly: GCA_035583055.1. Lineage (NCBI taxonomy): Eukaryota > Metazoa > Arthropoda > Insecta > Hymenoptera > Torymidae > Torymus > Torymus tubicola. Next base: position 46,611 of record JAWWEQ010007640.1, read on the forward strand.
TAGTTTTTCTTTGTAGGAGCGAGATGAATGTGATTTTGTAATTGCATCTATTGAATGCGCGCTAATGTGCGTAACATTGTTTTTGGTAATTTATTAGTGAGTGGTGCTGTGTATATAATGATTGATTAGGGTTTTAACATTAAAAAAAAAGATTAAATTATGTGATAATTTAGAAAAACAATACTATAACAATACTTTAAAAAGACATTTATAATATTTACAATGTTTTAACAATATACACTATTCAACAATCCTATCTTACTATTTCTATTTCCATCTACATAATCGCATCAATTTTCCTATACACTCATTCTAGTAATTCCCAAATTACATCCTTATAAGAAACCTACTTGCGTCGACGTCACGTTACCTTGCATTGCAAAACAGGTGTCTGAAACTATGCTTGGAATTCCGCTCAGTCGCCTCACACATCCCACATCCTCAACAAAATTGAATTTCCGCAGCTCTCTCTCTCTCTCGCATACTTTATCACTGGCAAATTGCCCTCTACGCTATTACTATGTGCGCATAAAGTCCCCATCCGCAAATTGACGGAATAAAGTTTCATTAGATCGGCTATAAGATGGCGAAGCACCTAGAATACGACCTGGCGCTCAGGCAAAAGCAGCATCTTGTATACAGCACGGGAAAAGTCAGTCATTTCCATCAGCAGCTGCAGCAACAGCAGCATCTTATTCCCTCTCTCTCTCTCTATCTCTCCTTGAACCTTCCGTCAAGCGTTGATCCGGTTTTATTCTCCGCGCAAAAGGTTACAATTACGCGATCACAATGGCTCGCGAGCCGCCGCCGCTGCCGGGGGCCGATCGTCATTCCGCGTTTGCGCGACCCTAAGTACAGAGGCGAGTACCGACGAGGGAGAGAGAGAGAGAGAGAGAGAGAGAAAGGAAAAGAGTGAGTTCGCAGATCGTTGGGTGTCCGAGCGATTCTCTCCGTGCTGTATGTATATATGTATATAGTGATCGTCTCCGGCGAGCGAGCAAGCTACGATTATCTCCTGTGCTGCGCTTGCGATTTCTTCGCTGAGAGCTGCGCAGCTTCCTTGTTATTTTGATACTCTCTCGTCGAGAACGTCGGGCTTTGATCTTTTTTCCTGCAGTGATTACTCAATTTTCATTT